>RJWJ010014488.1:0-38003 GCA_004363605.1 Indri indri | reverse complement strand
AATGCGTTTCCACATTCCAAGTCCATCAAGCATGTACATTGCAGTCTTTGCTGAAGAAGACACCTGAGTTATAAAAATTCAAACTTTTCCCACTATTTCTAAAGCACACAGCTATGAAAACATGCTTCTTTATGGAACACACTGATTGATAATGTTCAGGAAAAATTAGGTAATAATTTGTTATTCTTTTCTCATTTTGCGCTTCGGTTTCCCCAGAAGCAAGAAGGTGCCCCATAGGAACCCGTGGGCGATCATGGCAAGGAAATCCTTGGTGTGCCCAAACCAAAAGGGGAGGAGCTAGTAAGCAGGAGCAATATCCAACGATGACATAACACTACCAATGCGATACGGTAACCGAGTAATCTAAAAACATGGACATATTTTGAACAGAAATACATTTGATTTTATGATAAAATTAAATAAGTTAGGGGGACAGACTCACAAACTACTTAAATATGCAGGTTTTAGAATTAGACCTGAGTTTGAAATCCCAGGTCTATCTTTAACAGCCATGTGACAGGAAAGGTCTTTAACCTCTCTGAGCCTCAGCACCCTCATCTACTAAATGAGGGAACCTAATAGGTTATACAAGACTAAATGAGATAATAAAAGTAATAATTTTGTGCAAATAAAAAAAGGAAGGAAGAAAAGGAAAAAAAGTGGTTATTATTATTAATAACAAAGTGGGACTGTGTAAACCATTGCTTATATACAACTTCTAAGAAATAATAATAAAATTAGCAGTACCTAAACACTTTTTAAGTTTTCTGTCCACCAAGTATAAAAATATGTGGAAAATTTTTCTATCCTACCAATGTTTACATACATAATTTTCACTATACGAACAGGATACAGCTAAATTATACTTGGAACCAAACAAAGACTTTCAAAGTAGGTCAAATACATGTTTGTTTTCATGTTAATTATAGTAGAAACTAATAGAGAAATACATAAAGTTGAAATATTTCCAGAATTATTTTTAGGGAGCCTCTCATTAAAAAACAAATTAAAGAATAAGTGACGGTTATAGGGAATCAAATTTGGGCTTATGGGAAGGAATGGAACTCAGGTAATCAAAACTGTCCTGTAAAGGAAGAGATTGCCTTATATGACAACAAGCTGCTTGGGATTTCATGTTGAGCAAGTCAAGGTTAGAAGTCTTCTGTGATGAGATATTCTGCAAAAGGCACTGAATTCAGGAACTCTGTACGAAGCAGAATATTGAATAATAAAACTTTAAAAAGTCCCTTCCAACTCTAAGATTCTATAACCCTTCAACACTATAATACACAACCAGCTCTGTAGTGTCCACGGTAGGGTACGGTTTCTCTATAATACTGTCCCTCATAAGAGAAGCGTCTCCAAATTCAGGTAAGAGACAGATTTGTCACTCAACTCAAATATGAGAGAAGCTGAATTAATGAATCTCATGATTCTGAAGCATGTTCTGTTTTCCCCTTCCTTTCTCTTGACTTGTTTTTTTTTCTCCCTGAATGCCCTGCTTTTAACTAATATAATTTATGCAATCTAATTCCATAAATATTTACTGACGTCTTCTAGAAATCTATCCCAAAGAAACAAATACAGGTGAACATTTACATACCGAGATTTTTTACTGAAGCATTATTTTAATACCCAAAGAGTCCTCCAATAGGAGAATGATTAAACTATAGAACACATTTACACAAAGAAATGTTATGCAGCTATTTACATGGTGTTTTCAAATATTATCCAGTGACATGGAAATATTTCAATTTAATTTTAAGTGAAACTGTGACATAAAATCACAATTCTAATTATAAAGTAAATGTATACTTAAATATACATCTACACTAGAAGGAAATATACAGCAAAATGTTAACAATGGCTATGTCTAGGTAGTGAGATTTTTAATTTTCTTTTTTTGTAATTCTGTTTTCCAAATTCATTAAAATAATCATATATTCATTTTGTGATCAGAAAAAAACATTATTTAAAAAAAAAATATGAGCAAAAAAATTTATAAAGTTACCTTGAATTTATAACTCAGAAAGCGAAACAATTCTTTTAAAAGGAGGAAGTCTAGTATAAAAAAATATCAAGTTTGCATCTGACCCTATGTTTGAGATGGTTGCCAAGCACAATGCTGTCTTTAAATTAATCAGTAAACAAGGAACAGCTGGGACAATATCCAGTTTTATTGAGGATGTGGAACAACAGGAACTCTCATACATAGCTACTAAGGATATAAATCAGCATAATCGCTTTGAAAAGTAAATTGACTATAGCTAGGAAAGCTGAAAACATGTATGCCCTACTAGACAACAATTTATTCCTGGTTACATACCCTAGAGTAAACTCTCGTACATGTGCAAAAGGAGATACGTACAAAGATGTCCACTGCAAACTGTCTGATGGTGAAACAAATGGGAAAAGAAACCTCAAATACTCATTAATAGGTCAATGGATGAATACACTGTGAAATATTCATTCAATGGAATACTATACAGCAGTGAAAATAAATGAGGCATATATCAACATGGATAAATCTCAAAAACATAAGCCAAAATAAGGAAGTTACAGAAGTAAATGAAGGATACACACAGTAGGATGCAATTTCTATAAAGTCAAAACAAATGAAATATTATATATTGTTTAGAGATATTAATACACAAATATGTAAGAAAAAGTAAAGCCATGAAAAAAACACATGGGTATAATGAATACCAAAGTGTGATTAATGATTTCCTGTGGAGTGGGAGGGAGTAGTAGTATCAGGGAAGGTTATGATAGATGGGGATGGGCCTTAAGTTTATTTGAAATGTGTTTTTTCCCCAGGGGAAAAAAGATCTGGAGCAAATATGGCAAAGTATTGAAATCTGACCAAGTTGATAAATGAATACACAGGTGCTTGCTATTTTTTCCTATACGCTGAGATAATGCAAATGAAAACCAATTCTAGGTAGCAGCTGGCAATCTCTACCGAGGGCAGGGCTCTTTATCCACAGAAGTAATTCTTAAACTTCAGCGGGTCTAAGGCCCCTCTTCAAAGCTGATGGAAGCTCTGGTGGCGCTTCCCATGGGGGTTTATTACAACATCACCCTCAGTCACCTCAGGGGCATTCAGGAAAACCTATTCCCTCTCTTTAGTCATGTGGTTGACCAAGGGGAATTTCTACTCTTGCTAAGAGTTAGCAAGGCCAGGCAATTAGACAGGGAGAGAGCGACACACTGGTTGCTCAGAGAAATAGCCTGTGACAAAAACAAGACTTTCACTGAAGCAAGCCTGCAAGAGTGACAACTAGTGAAAAAGCTCAAAGTCCAGTGACATGCTGTTTTCAAAACTAACTGAAAAGGTTGGGGAAGTACTCCAAGATATATTCTTGTACTTAATTAGGCCTGGTGCAAAGCCAAGGTTATAGGTAGTGACTGATAACAAAGATTGGTGGGATTTTTCCTATTTCTCAAAATTTTCGTCTATTTGCACTTCTTATTTAATAACGTTTAATTTGGCTAATTTTTAGCTAACATCTTGCTAATGTCAATGCTTAGCTTTTCCAATAAAGAACTGTATTATTTTCCGAAAGTCCGTATGAATGGAAAATGATGACACTTTCAGTTACTGACTCACATGATGAAATCTAAGGGAAAATGGCTGTTCAGACTTAGAAGCCAAAATGAAAGCAACAAGTCACAGTATGCTTAGATTGCTGGCTAAGTACCTAGAAGGACACAGTCTTTCTGAAGTGTAGGCTTAAACACTGAAACCTACAAAGGAACGTAAAATACTATAATTCAACAAGCATGTGAAGGTCTTTAACTAATGTAATTATCTCAGAGGATTTTTCTCCAGGAAGTTCTAGATCTGTGGCATTCAGAATTGTCCCAGAAATACCAATGCTTTAAGCTTAACAATGTCACGTAAAATCTCCAGTTGCTTTGTTATTGTCTTCCATTATCTCCATGTCTTCGATCTCTACATCCAATCCAAATCTTCTCTCCATGCCTGCCTCTTCCCCACGTCCTCTATGCTATGTCCTGTACCTCCACCCCTGGGCTACGCATTTGCTGCCTCTCAGAAAAAGAGAACTAGAGAACTAGCTCCACAGAACGAGAGAGCTAGTGCAGATCTGGGAACAACAACGGGCTAGTTAAGAAGCCTTTTGCACCTCACCCTTTAATGTCCTTCTCCTCCATCCATTTTTCCAAACTTTTTTTTCCAGTACTGTTTTTTTAATGAAACCCATCCTGAATGAAACCTCTGCTACATTACAAATGCACAACTTCCTGAGACTTTCCCAAGATCTTCATGCAAATAAACAACAAAGAAAACTACTGCTTAGTAATACTGTAAAGCACATATTCTTTTTAGATACCCCCCACCCCAGAAGGAGTTTAGAATAACGAATGCCTCTCCTGGCTGTCACAGAGACTCAGGGCCCTGGTATTTAGTGGGCAGGGATGTTAACCATCCTCCAGCACACAGCACAGGGCCACACAGTGAAGACTGGGCCACCCGAAATGCCAGTAGTGCCCCCGACCCACTCGCCCACTCTCCTTACGAAACACCAGAGGACAGACATTCATGCGGCCAGATAAGTCCAGATGATTTCAGTAAGTATTTGGCTAATCTTGACGTGTTCTGCCTTTTAGGAAAATGTAAAATCAGCCATCAGGCTGCCCAAATTTCTGATACTACATAGAATCTGGGAAGGGGGTGGCAGGTAGTGGCACATACTCCACAAAGTCTGCCGTATTGCCTCCTGGTATTTGGGAATTCTAATTAAAATGACTGTATTTTGAGTTTGATATCGCTATGTTTTGGTGACTTCTTCACTCATACTTGATGCAGAACAACAATGAGCCAAAAGAGCTGCAGGGGTCATTTTTCCCTGCAAATGAGTCAAGGCAGTTACACAACCTCCACAGGGACCTGCACAACAGCCCTCCGCGGGTGTGGGGGAGGACACGGTAAACATCTCTCCCCTCCACCAGCTCATGTTCCAATGCAGATTCCTCCTGACAAAGCAAACACGGCTTTTCTAGCATATTCATTCTTTTTGTAGCAAGCAACACATTCTCACATTCCTTCTCCAGTTTATTTTCCCCATAATTCTTTACCCTTTGCCCGCAATCCCTCTTCCCGGCCATGTTGTACTATTTGTATGGAAAAAAAATTTTTAAGAGTTGCTTCTTGCCAAGTGTGACATCAACTCATTCTTATTTAGTGATGTCCAGCAAGAACTTGCTCTCCCAAAAACGTTTGCTCAGTTTTGAAGCAACAAGATTACTAACTGCATTCTGTCTTCCCTGTCACTTGTTTTTAATGCATTAGAGTATCTTTTGAAACAAATGACATAATGCCTCATTTCTTTTTTTTTTTTATTTTGTAATTCATAATACCTCATTTCTATGACCCAAGGCACTATACATGTATACAAAGATCTTTTCAAAGAGTTTCAGGAAAACAAAGCATTGCTTCTAAGTTACTAAGAAAAAAAAAGATAACATGATAACAAGATAACGATAGCTTTAACCTCCCTGAAAAAGATCTCTCTGCTTTCAGTAACAAGAAAGAGCTACAGATATTTTTAAAAATGCAAGCCCCAAATTCTATTCTAGGTGAAGAAATTTTTGTTACTTATGGAAAAAAAGAAAAGGAAGAAGAAAGAGTGACACCTAAAATAATAAGACAGACATATTACACTATTTCATGCCTAACACTTTGGCAAAGCATTTCTTAATGAATACTTTTGGAAAACCAACAATTTTATTCTGCACATAAGATAATCTAAAATTCAGAATTATTTTCAGTTAGCTTATTGGAAAAACTGGGGCTGGTATTTTTAAAATGTGTTCAACTATGACGGAATTACCAAACTATGTCAGGTAATAATCCTCCTTCATGAAAGTCTTCTTTAAAACCCTTTCCATTCCATTCCTCTGTTAATTAAGACATACAATTGGAAATGATATTATTGCCTAGTTCTCCTTCCTTTAGGGAACAACATTAGCAGCAAATCTGACTTAATCATCAGAGTGCAGAAGCTAATTCCCAGTGTGGGCTGTTCCTGGGCACAAATGCCAATTCTGTCGCATTCCAGTATTTGCTGACCAGGATGGCACTGAGGAATCCAGTCCACATACAAAAGGTTGTATGACGACTCTAATATTTTCCTGGTTCATTCTCTAGGATGTCAAGGCATTTTGGGGTTTCCAGTGTCACCCTAGGAGAGTCAGTTTAGATCCAACACACCTAGAAATGCTTTAAGAGGCGTCATTCAAAGCTCGAAGTCTTTAGGCTTAGATATCTAGCCTGTTCTGGGGGTTCTAAAGGTCTCAGAGGTAAAAGGTTTCAAATAAACTAGGGAAGGAACAAGAATACACATACCTTCCTGAGGAACTACAACTATTTAACAAAAGCAAGGCCAAAAAGTCTATAGAGAAAAAGAAGAAAATCAAAGGTTTGTGCTGTTGCTCTGTGTGTGTATGTGTACACATGTGTGCGTTTTAAGTCAGCCTGAAAAAGACAAAGGAAAAGGCCTTGAAAGTTGTAATTATAGAAAATTGCTCAGGTGACTTCATCCCACCCACATGCTTTTGATTTTCAAAAAGTATGACGAGTGCTTTTCAAGTTAGTGTTCCGGAAAGGCTGCAGCTGTTCAGCACAGATTTCACATGCTCAGTTAAGAACATTATTTTATCAACATAAAGGTTAATGGCTTCTAAATGAGGGTAGCAATTTCCAACATGAGTACTGCACATTCATATTAGTATTCACTCCCAGTTTAAAGATACAGACCCAGAGGGATGAATTGTTCCTCAGCATTAACAGTAAAATAATAGTACAAAGATTTATACCCCCCACAAAGACTTTAGCTTGCCCTTTATAAAACATTACATCTGTGTTAAGCACATCAGTGTAGAGGCATTTGCCATGACTGTAATGCTGCATTTAATGGACCCAGGGCAAAATCAGGTCAGAACAGCATACTTTGACAGACTCCTGCCCCTCCCTTTCCCTATCACACTCCCCATCCAACCACACCCCCAACACTACCTTCTTAAGCATTCTCCTCCATGACCAGAGGGGTGTTACAGGGTGCTAGGCCAGGTAATGTTCAGTATGCATCCCTGAAATGACTCCAACCAGCTGTGGTTTTGCAGGGCTAATTTTATTCATTTATTTACTCTTTAGAGATGGGTTCTCGCTATGTTGCCCAGGCTGGGCTGGAACTCTGGGCTCAAGCAATCATCCTGCCTTGGCCTCCCAAATAGCTGGGACTATACATACGCACCACCACACCTGGCTCTGCAGAGCCAATTTAAAAAATGAATCTCCCTTCCAAATTCTGCCATCATTCTGCTCCTGCAACTAAGCGACACTGTGGCTATTTGTCCTTCCCTTTATTTCCTGCACCCAATTCGCCAAATCCTGTTATTTCTTCCTTGAAAATACCTCTCGAATTTGCTCCTCCTTCCACTGTTTCCAGGCCAGACTTTCATCAGCTCATCACCAGAAAACTACAACAGCCTCCTAACTGGTTTGCCTGTCTCTGGCCACTGTCGTACCCATCATTCAAAAAGCACAGCTATCAACATGTCAATACACTGCTCCCTATTGCAACAAACAAAACTACAGTCGTTTCATTATGGCATCACCTTCAAATTCCTTTTCCTGTCCTTTAGGAGCCTTCATAATCTAGCCCCAATCTAGTTTTCCTCCCTGCTCCTCCTCAAGATGCAGCCTTCTCTTTGGTCATGCAGTGATCATACTGTCTCCACCCCGCCGAGCATACTCAGGCCCACTATGCTCATACTGTCTTCCCAGGCCAGGCATTCCTTCCTCCACTCTCCCGACCCACGCCAACATAACCACCAAAACCCTGCTTGTCCTTTTAGGTTTGGCTCAATTAATAATTTCTCTCTATATACAGTTGTTTTCAATGACTGTGGTACACTTACTCCAGAGTGGTGAAAACAATTTGGCCTTTGGACTATGACAGACCTGAGTTTAAATCTCTTTGAATTTGAGCAAGTTGTCTAACCTCCGTGGAGCTCAGCATTATCTATAAAATGAGGATGATGACTGTATCTCCTTCCTAGGATTGTTTCAAAGATTAAAAAAGATCCTGTATGGAGAGCAACCAGTGTAACGCTTGGCAAATGGTATAATGATATTATGACATTATATAATGTCACATGAATACTGTGCTTGTAAAAGCCTAGACTTTAAGTCAATCATAAGGTTTTGTTTTCTCTGTCACATCCAGTTATAGCTCCCTTATTTAGTAATTTCAACTCCCTGAAGAGCCAAGAAACAGGGAAAACAAAATAAAATGGCCTGCAGGTCACTGAAATGGTTATTATAAATTCCGGGCATTAATGCCTACATACTCTAGCAACAGGAAGCCCTTCATACTGCCCCAAAGGCCTACTGATTTTTATTTTGGTTTCCAAGCCAACAGTACCAAATTAGGAGGTGTCTGCTACTTCCTATCAGCAGGGAGATGACAGAAATACTATAAAAAGTAAACACACGCACCTGATCTGTACGAAATTGTAAATAAAATCAAGTCTAGCAACCAAAACTTCTGTTCTAATTGGCATATTACCAGGTTTTATTCCAGAGATAAAGTAGCCCTAATGTTCAAAAATAGAGACATACAAAGTTAAAATGATGGTGCTCTAAGTTCAGTGATCATAATTTTTGAAGTTAGAAAGAATGTTTGCATACATTATTTGTTGAGTCCCCAATATATACAAATACATACTACATAAGCCATGCTGTTCATATAAATTAATCCTTGCAATAACCTTTTGAGGTAGGTATCAGTGTCCTTATTTTACAGGTGAGGAAAATGGGGCTCAAAGAGGTTAAGCAACTTAACCAAGAC
This sequence comes from Indri indri, assembly GCA_004363605.1. Lineage (NCBI taxonomy): Eukaryota > Metazoa > Chordata > Mammalia > Primates > Indriidae > Indri > Indri indri. The sequence goes on along the minus strand of RJWJ010014488.1, from coordinate 29,127 downwards.
CTTGTGGCCAAAGTATGACATTTTCCATCCCTGAACTAACTCCAAAGTCTGGGCTTCTTTCCCCCCATTATGCCTCGCTGCCCCTCTGCACTCTTACGAATTGTAGGAACTGATTCTAAATTATGAAGAAGGATCATTCCAGTTCTGTTTAAACATTTCTAGTAATGGAAAATTTACTACTCTGCAAGACAGCATGGGGCCCACGAGCACAGACTTTTGAGAACAGTCAGACATGGGTTAAGGACAGCTGTTCAGCCACTTCCTAGCTGTGCGACACTGAACAAATCAATTTCTCTGAACGACAGTTTCCTTACCTATAAACTGGGACTAAGAAGTACCCATAGGACAAGGCTGCCGTGAGAATTAAATGTGAGATGCTGCCTGGAAAGTGCTTAGCTCAGTGCACAACATACTGTGCTTGCTCAGTAAATATTACCTTTTCAGTTATTATTATGGAAAGTTTTTCATATCAAACCAAACTATACTTCCCAATTAACTTCTCTCTGTTGGTCAGTTCTGATCACTGGGACTTCACAAAACTAGATTTAATCCTGTATCTACTTGGCAGCCATTTACTATTAGAAGAGAGTTGTGTTCCCCTAAGTCTTCTCTTTTCCTAGCTAAACCTCTTACCTCCTGCAAGTCTCTTTTACCAGACATGGTTTCCAGACAATGACCTTCTAGTCATTCTATTCAGGATATACTCTAGTTTATAAATATCTTCTTAAACATGACACCCAGAAAACTCTCACAGTACATGCAGACCGACTAGCGCCAAGTGCCTGAGACCACTGCTTCCGCTTTCTGAAGTTGAGATGAATGAAAGCCCCCACTGAACTGATCAAAATGCAGGACTTGACATTTATTGCTTTTAAATGTCATTGTGGTCTCAGTCCATCTTTCAAGCCTGTTGACATCATTTTGACCTCTGGTTCTAGCATTCATCGTGTTAGGTACTCCATCTAACACTTTATCATCTGCAAATGTGATTAATATGCCTCTACTTCTTTATTAAGGCCAATCAACAAATCTTTAATGAGCATCTAGTATGTCTAGGATCCTCTGCTAAATATGCTAAGAGCAAAGTCAATTGATGTGATGTTGAATAAGGTAGAGGTCAAGGTCAGAACCCTGTAGCATCTTAATTATGATTGTCTTATGGGCTTATCTTGAAAAATTTTAGCTTGTAAAAGATAAGACTGACTGGAGACACAATAGTAGTCTCTAAATAATTGATAAGGGAACAAGCTGTGAAGGCACAAAAAGATGGAACCCCAATGGATGGAACGTTGCCGTGATGCACATTTTGGAATCATGGCCCCTCTTTCAATTGTCCCCCCTCCTTTGAATGAGACTACTTTTTTCTATGTCTAAACTTCCAGTACCTCTTCTGTTCTCTACAATTCGTTAAAAAATGGTGGTTCAAAAATTTTATCCATAAAATTCTTTCAATACCCTGGACCAGAGGGGTGGATAGCGGTGAGGGGAAGGGTAGGGTGGGGGCGAGGCGACAGCTCCCGAAAGCAATGCTTTTTTGTCACTCAAGTGCACTTACAATGTCTTCTACCTGGGATCTTGCTACTTCTTTGTCCTATCATTTCCAGTTAATTATCTTTCTTCTCGATAAAAAACATGGAAGCGAAAGAGGTGTTAAGTAGTTCTGCTCTGTCATACATTAATGTCCTCGGCTGGCCCAAGAAGCTGACTACACCACCTTGTTGCCGCTTTTGCTCTGACCATGACCTTCTGTATTTCTAGTTACCCGTCATGCCCCTCACCTTGGAAGTCCCTGCTTATCCTAATTTTTACATACCCTGACACTATTCATTCATGTCCATATTATTCTTTTATACCTGTCTTTGGTTACATTTGTTTCTTTCTACATTGAGGACATATACTTTTAAAATTGGAACATTTTGGAATGTTCTCTGCCCAGCCACAGTGATCACTTTAAATATCTTACCTTCTTCTCCCTCATCATAATGATTTATGTACAGATTATCAAACCAACTTAGAGAAGGTCAAAAATTTGATGAAGGAGATGGTCTAAGACAAACTTACATTCTAGAGGGGGTGAACTATTAGAATGTAAGCTCTTCGAGAGCAGAGACTGTATATTTTGCTACAGGCTCACCTACCAGAACAGTGCCTATCACATAGTAACCCTTGGGTATTTGCCAAACACATGAACAATCAAAATCTTAAAGGAATGATGAGATCTTAGCAGGCCACCATGGAGAAGACAGCTTTCTAGCCAGATAGAACAATAGGAGCAAAGCTTGGAGCTGACACAGCAAAGGAAGGAGGCCAGTTTGGCCTCGAGCAGAAGACACAGGCAAGCAGTGGGAAATGAGGACGTGAAGGCTGACTGGGATCCTCCCAGCAGGCTGAGGAGCTCACACCTGAATCTGGCAGGCAGGATGAATGACCAAACATCCTGCAGAGGAATCATATGATATAACTTGAAGCAGGCTTAAGGAAGACTCTGGCGGAGGTGTGCAAAACTTATTAGAAAGAATGATAAATGTGCATTAAAAATGTATTTATTTGTATGGGTCTAGGACAAAACTCTGGTCAGGGATAGTTAATAAATTTCTATATACTTTCTATTTGAACCCATAGCATTTGCCTCAACAACCTGTGTCCTGCCCCTGTGCTGGAATGCGTGAGACAATGAGTGTTACCAGGGTAAAAGTGGGGATAAAACAAAGCCAAAATAAATAGGCCTCGGGACTGTAGCTTCTTGCCAGAACTTACTCCACGTTGGAGGAGGACTGGCTTCAACTGTTGCTAAAAGAATGGCTTAGTTGTCTAACCAAAGGGAGTTATGCTCATATCTGGGAACATTTTTTTAAATTTCCATCTCATGCTTTTAATGTGTAAGATATTCTGTTTCAATGTCTTCCAGTATATTGTCAGGAAATGGGAAGAAAAGCAGAAAGATAAAGCCTATCTGGCCACAATGTTAACATTAGCCTTCCTCCGGTCCTCGAACCAGACTCCCAAATGGCTCTTACCTTTTCTTATATGTGCCCGCCACCTTATGTGTCTGGTTTCCTTTCAGGAATTATTCATTTCTTGTCCTATTTTCCCTCATTGCATAACTATGGAACATTGCCTGACCTGGTGGTTTTACTAATATGCTTATCTACTACTGCTCAACGACCACATCCAAAAAAAGCAGTGGATGTCATGATGAAATTTATTTTATCTTCTTTATTTACAGAAACATTTCTTTTGCTTTTGGATATTAACATCCCCAGCCAGCAGTTCCTCTTTGTTGATTTTATGCAATCTGAATTAGCAGCTGCCATAACACTGCTATCCTATTTGAGGTTTGGGGGTAAGTGTTAAATAAAATTTTTACTCTCTCTTCAATGGTGTGATTTTTATCTCCCTGGTCACTACCACCGTATGTTTGAGAAGTACGGTTTCAGGATGTGGTTTAAAGTCTCAGGAAAAACACCTCAACATTTTAAATAAGTACTGTACTAGTAAAAAATATATGTAGTAGTAATATACATACATAATAGGATATCACAGTAAATACTGCATTAATAATATATATAATAAACACAGTGCTGATAAGGTACCAAAAAGAGTCTCAATAAATATAACGAACATTACCTCTCATGAATTACGCATGAGGTATGCATTTCCTTTTCCTCCAAATACTAAATATTAATAGAACCTACAAAATAAAAAACACATATATATATTTTTAGAGTTCTGTGTCTGTTGACTGTGATGTGGGTATGAGCTTTCCCCTGGATCTCTGATCTGGGTTCAGTCTTGTTAAACACTTTTTAATGATTTGCATGAGGCCACTCGTAGTATGTTGATCATGGGCATCCAAGAAAAGCCTCAACGAGCTAGAAACACAGGCTACATCTGACACCTAACTGTGGATGAAAGTAAGTCTGTCTTGCACTGAAGGTCCAAAAACTGTCTGGAGAAGTAAAGGACGGGGGAGGTGTGACTTAACATGAGCACATGTCGAAAAGACTTCAGGGTTTTAGATGATTCAATAGGACTCAAGTACATGTGGCTGCCAAAAAATCTACTTAAACCTGGGCTGTATCAAAAGGAACATAGCATGCAGAGCAAGGCAGAGGATCGAATTCACACCTGGAATACTGTTCGGTTTGGGGGGTCACGCTCTAAAAGGGCTAAAATGGAGTATGTTTAGGTTTCAGATCAGAGTGCTGGGTAACACAAAATCATGTTATACAAAAAAACTAAAACTGTTAACCTAGAGAAGAAATTGTTCTACACTTCTTATACTTTTTTTTTAGAACTAAGCTCACTATGTTGCCCAAGCTGGCCTCAAACTCCTGGGCTCAAGAGATCCTCCCACCTCAGCCTCCTGAGTACCTGGGACTACAGGCATGCACCACCATACCTGGCTTGTTCTATAATTTTTTTTTTTAAGAGACAGGGTCTTGCTCTGTTGCCCAGGTTGGAGTGCAGTGGCATGATCATAGCTCACTGTAGCCTTGAACTCCTGGGCTCAAGTGATCTTCCTGCCTCAGGCTCCTGAGTAGCTGGGAATACAGGCACATGCCACCATGCCTGACTCATTTCTATTTTTTTTAGAGATGGGGTCTTGCTGTATTTCCCAGGTCTTGCTATGTTTCGAACTCTTGGCCTCAAGCGATGATCCCCCTGCCTCAGCCCCCCACGGCTCTGGGATTACAGGTGTAAGCCACCACGCCCAGCTTATAATTTTTAAATGAGCACACATTACTTTTATGGTCATAATAAAAGATATTTCTATTTTGGAGGAAAAAAAATCTTTAAATAATGCCCAATGTTAAAGAGGATATTATGAAACTGAAAGGCTCAAACGGTGCTGGTTTTACTATAAATTGGTTTATTAAATCTTTTGGAAAGCAATTGTGTCAGACATTGTAACTGACATAAAACCGCTGTTATAGTGGCTTCATTTGTATTTGCTAAACACTCAAGAAAAAACCCAAATTCTTCCAGCTAGCAAAGGGATCAACAATCTATGGTACATTCATAGACAGAATACTGATCAACAATACACAGGAACAAAACTACTGATAAAGCCACATGGAAGAATCTCAAATGCATCATGCTAGGTGAAAGAAGCAAGACCAAAAGACTACACAACATATGATTCCATTTTTATGACATTCTAGTAAAGGAAAAACTACAGGAACAGAAAACAGATCAATGGTAGTTAGAGGTTGAGGCAAGAAGTGAAATTGGCTTCAAAGGGGCAGGGGAGGAGTTTGAGAGAACAAGAGAATTACGTTATATCTTGGCTATTAGGTTGACTACACAACTATATGTAGTGTGTAATCAACACAGAACCGTACATTAAAATGGATAAATTTCACTGCATTTAAATTATCTCTTAATTTTAAAAAGAGAAAAAGGGGGGAAAAGAAAAGAAAAAATCTTGAAGCTTGAAGGCAGCCAGAGAAAAGAGATACATTACATACAGAGGAACAAAGATAACAATTATCTTTCAAAAACTAAAGAGCAATGAAGACTTTCTCAGCCCAAGAAAAACTGAAAGCAGCAGACCTGTGCAATAAGAACTGTTAAGGAAAGTTCTTCAGGCAGAAGGAACATGTTATCAAACAGAAACCTGGATCTACATCAAGCAAATGAGGATCTCCAGAAATGGCTGAAATGAAGGTAAATATGAATAACTTTTTCTTACTTTTAATCACTCTGAATAACTCTATAAAAGCAAGGATTGACAAAGTATGGCTCAAGGGCAAAATCTCACCTACCTCCTATTTTTGTAAGTAAAGTTATATCGGGGAACACAGTAACATCCATTCTTCCATGTATTGTCTGTCAAGTGTTCATGTTGCAACAACAGAGTTGAATAGCTGCAACAAAGACCAGATGGCCTACAAAGCCTAAAATACTATCAGGCCCTTTACAGAAAGTTTGGCAACCCCTGGTCTAAAGCAAAAATAGCAGCAATGTATTGTGGCTTTATGGCATATGTGAAAGAAAAATGTATGACAACAATAGCACAAAAGATGACAAGGAAATTGGAGTATACTGTGATAAAAAACCTTTCACTATACATAAAGTCATGATAAATTAAAGATGTTTTTTGTAAACCCTAGGACAACCACTTAAAAAATTAACATATAAATAATAAGCCAATGGTGGAGATAAAAATTGGATCATAGAAAGACTGACTCCTAAAGCAAACAGAAAAAGAGGAAAAAAAGGAATAAAGAACAGGAACAAATAGAAAACAACAGCAAAATGGAAGACTTTAATCCAACCACACTGAAATTATACTAAATCTAAGAGTGCTAAAGATATCATTTAAAAAACAGAGACTTTCAACATGTATAAAAAAGCAAGACTCAACTATATGCTGGCTGTAAGCAACCCACCCTAAATATAAACACAAAACTCGATCAAAAGCCAATGGATGTGACGAGTGTGACTTCTTCATAGAGCCAAGTGAGAAGATCAACAAATCCTCTCAACAAAAAGTAACTAAAATTCATAAAAACAATCATTTTGAGGCTCAGGAAATCAAGCAAAGGCATATAACAATCTGAGAAGCATTTATGCCTTAAAAACAGCTGAACTTGGGTAAGAATAGTGGGAATCGGCAGCATTCAGACCTGGGGCTTCTCCTATGCCTCTTGCCTCAGTTGAAGCCGACGTCGTGACAGAATAGGGCAGGTTATGAGAACAGGCAGCGTTTCTGCTGCAAAAGGAAGGGGCTGACTTATTTGGAGCCATGGGTAACCTCCAGCCCAGTAGTGTCATCAGTGGAACTGACTATCTCAGAGATGGGCAAGTGCAAAGCGCCAAAAGCTATACTAGCATGAGGTGTAGTCATGATCAGGGCAAGCTTATTCCTGGCTGAGGCTGCATGCATTAGTAGCAGAGACCTAAAAGAATCCAACCAGTCCTGTGCTCCTAGCTGACACTGAGACTGTATGCACGCCAAGAGGAAAAATGAAAGGATGAAAGGGCCCAGCAGAAAAACAAAGATGGAGGAGACTTGAAGATGGCCTGAACTTAATTGTGCTACCCTACCACACACAGAGCTATTGGCAGATGACAGACGTTTTCCTGGATCAAGGCAGTAAGTACAACTTCTCTTCAATAGCTGGCTATTAACCCGTGTAGACCTAGGGACAACCCCTAGGATAGCAGACTTAAAAAAATAAACAAGTTTAAAAAGTCAGCAGACATACTGAGAGGACTGAGACTACACAAATAAAGAGAAATGCCCAGACAGCCCCTAGCTACTTCAGCCCCTGCTATTTCAGCTCCAGCCACCAACGGACTGCAGCTACATAACACATAAAGTCAGAACTGACTGGCTGAGCCCTTCCTGAATTCCTGACCCACAGATATCTGAGGGATAATTAAATGCCTGTTGCCTTTCAAAAGGGGAGGAAGGGAAGAGCAGACACTCAAGGGCCACAAACCACAGAAAAAAGATTTCATAGGTTTGGCAAACAAGTTATTAAATAAAGGACAATAAACAAACAGAAAAGTAACAACAACAATCTCAAGGGGATCAGAATCCAGAGCTGCTATATTATCTAAAATGTCTAGTTCTTAACAAAAAAATTACAAGACACACTAAAAAACAGACAAGCATGACTCATACTCAAGAAAAAATACAGTCAATAGAAACTGCCCCTGAGTGCCCAAGATACCAGATATAGCAGAAAAATTTTCAAAGCAGTTATTATAAATAAATTCACAAAACTAAAGGAATTCATAATGAAAGAAATAAAGAAAAGTATAACAACAATGAATCTACAAATACTGATTCTCAATAAGGAGACAGAAATTACATATATTTAAGAAAAGGAATCAAATGGAAATCCTGGAGTTGAAAAGTACAATAACCAACATTTTTAAAAAGTCATTAGAGCAACTCAATAGCAGCTGTGGGATGTCAGGAGAAAGAATCGGTGAAACTGAAAATAGAAATTATCCAATCTAAATGACAGAGAGAAAAGGAGATTAAAGAAAATTGAACAAAGCCTCAGATATCTGTGCAGCATCAAGCACGCCACCAGACACATAATGGGAATCACAGGAGAGAAGAGAGAAGCTTACCAAATTTGATGAAAAATATTAACCCACACATTCAAGCAACTTGTACCAAGTAGGACAAATACAAAGATATCAACATGTAGATATATAACCAACTATTGAAAGCCAAAGAGGGAGGGAGGGAGGGAGGGAGGAGGGAAGGAAGGAAGGAAGGAAGGAAGGAAGGAGAAAAGAAAAAAGAAAATCCTGAAAACAGGAAGAGAAAAGTAACTCATCTCAAACAGTGGAGATAGAAGAGAGTGGAATGACATATACAAAGTGCTGGAGAAGAAATTTTGCCAACCAAGAATTCCATATCTAGTAAATTTATCCTTTAGCCAAAAGAAAAACATTCACAGATAAACAAAAATTGAGAAAATCCACTGCTAGCAGATGTACATTACATGAAATACTAACAAAACTCTCTTCAACTTGAAAGGAAATGACAACAGTTGGGTACTTATAGTCTAATAAGAAATGAGGAACATCTAAAATAGTAGTATGTGGGCCAGGTGTAGTGGCTCATGCTTGTAATCCTAGAACTCTGGGAGGCCAAGGCAGGAGGACTGCTTAAGGCCTGGAGTTTAAGACCATCCTGAGCAAGAGCAAGAGCCCATCTCTACAAAAAATAGAAAAAATTAGCCAGGCATAGTGGCATGCCTATAGTCCCAGCTACTGGGAGACTGAGGCAGGAGAGCCTAGCAGTTTGAGGTTGCAGTGAGCTGTGATGACATCACTGCACTCTACCTGGGGCAACAGGGCTGAAACTCTATCCCAAAAAAAAAAAAAAGTGTTAATATATGAGTTAATACAAAAGATTCTAGGCCAGGTGTGGTGGTTCATGCCTGTAATTCTAGCACTATGGATGACTGAGGTGGGGAGGATTGTTTGAGGCCAGGAATTCAAGACCAGCCTGAGCAACATGGCAAGACCCTATCTCTTCAAAAAATAAAAAAATTAACCCAGGAGTTGGAGGTTGCAGTGAGCTATGATCGTACCACTACAGTCTAGCCTGAGCGACAGAGCAAGAGACCCTGTCTCAAAAAAAAAAAAAAAAAAAAAGGATTCTAGAAATATATTTTTACTCATATCTTCTCTTAACTTCTTTGAAAGATAAAATTTTTTAAAGCAATAGCTATGACACTGTGTTTTGGGTTTACAAACATAATAGATATTATTTATATATGATAATAATAGCACAAAGGAAGGGGAAAGAATGAAGCTATAATGGAGCAATGCATACATATTTTACCAGAATTAAGTTAGTATTAATTTCAGGTAGATTCAGATAAATTAAGATATATATTGTAATCCTTAGGGCAACCACTAAGAAAATAACTCCAAAAAATACATATTTTAAAAAATGAACCAAAGAGTTAAAGTAGTACATTAAAAATATTTATTTAATACAAAAGGAGCAGTAAAGGAGCAATAGAGGAACAAAATAGACAAGATGTATGGAAAAGAAATAACAAAAAGGTGAATCCAATCAGATTAATAATTACCTGAAAAATGAATGGTCTTCACACCTCAATCAAAAGGCAGAGAGTGTCAGACTGGATAAAACATCAAGACCCAACTATATGCTGTCTGTAACAGACATACCTTAGATTCAAAGACATAAAAAGTTTGAAAGTTAAAGGGTGAAAAAGAACATATACCATCAAAGAACCAAAAGAGAGATGAAATGGCTATAACAGGATCAGATAAAATAGACTTAAAGACAGAAAGTATTATTAGAGACAAAGAAAGGCATTTCATGATGATAAAAGAGTCATTACATCATGAAGACATAATAATTCTAAATGTCTACACACCCAATATAGCCTCAACACAAATACAGGAAAAACTGACAGAATCAAAAGGAACAATAGCCAATTCAACAATAACAGGTGAATAATTCAGTACTTCACTCTCAGTAATTCATAAAACTAAACACAAAATCATCAAGAATATAGAAAACTTGAACAACACGACCAACTGACATAACTGACACATACAGAACACTTCACCCAACAACTGTACAATACATGGTCTTTAAAAGTACACATGGTTTATACCTTTCACAAAAATTAACTCAAAGGGATCACAGACCTAAATGTAAAATGCAAAATTAAAAAACTCCTAGATAGTAAACATAAAAGAAAATTTAGGTAATATTGGATTTGGTCATGACTTTTCAGATACACCAAAAGCATAGTCCATGAAAGAAAAAATTGGACATACAGGTCAGCAGAACAGAATTGAGAGTCCAGAAATAAATCCTTACATTTATGGTCATTTTTTTTAAAGGTGCCAAGATGATTAAATAAGGGAAAGCCCAATCTTTTCAACAAACAGTGCAGGGGCAACTGGATATCCACAAGCAAACAAACAAAGCAATATGAAGTTAGACCTTCATGCAATACAAAAAAAGTAACCCAGAAAGGATCACAAACCTAAATATAATAACTAAAACTATCAAACTTTTAGGATAAATCTCTATAAAAAAATGATACAATGAACTTCCATCAAAATTAAAAATGTTTCTACTTCAAAAGATATCATCAAAAATGGAAAGAAAAATCACAGACTGGGAGAAAATATTTGCAAATCATAGATCTCATAAAAAGATTGTATCCAGAATGTATAAAGAACTTATTACAATATAAGTTAAAACCCCAATTTAAAAATGGACAAGAAATTTGAATAGCTATTTCACTAAAAAAGATATATGAATAGCTAATAAGCACATGAAAAGAATCTCAACATCATTAGAGAAATGTAAATAAAAACCACAAGGAGACACCACTATGCAACCATTCCAATGGCTATAATCAAAAAGAGAGAAAACAGAATTCTCAAACGTTGACAGAGGGAATGTAAAATGGTACAGCCATTTTGAAAAGAGTTTGATGCTTTCATAAAACTAAAGATAGGTTTACCATAGAACCCACCAATTCTACCCCTTAGGACTCTACCCAAAAGAAATGAAAACACATCCACATGAACACATGGGCGCAATGGTTCATAGCAGCATTATTTATAATAGTCAAAAACTGGAAGTCAGATTCAAAAAAGAGTACATACACTGTATGTTCCCTTTAAACAAAACGTCTAGAAAAGCCGACCCATGGTTGCCTAGGACTGGAGATTGGGAGCAAGAATTAACTGCAAACTTGAAATCATTTCGATATGGCCCTCTTATTCATCTTTTTTGATCTCCAGTTAGATCAAACCATCTTCTATATACAGGCATACCTCATTTTATTGTGCTTCACTTTATTGTGCTTTGCAGATACTGTGTTTTTTTTACAAATTGAGGGTTTGTGTCAACTCTGCGTTGAGCAAGTCTATTGGCACTATTTTTCCAAAAGTATGTGCTCACTTCATGTCTGTCACATTTTGGTAAATCTCACAATATGTCAAACTTTTTCATTATTATTATATCCATTATGGTGATCCAAGATCAGTGATCTTTGACGTTACCATCATAATTGTTTTGGGTGCCATGAACCATACCAGTATAAGACGGCAAAATTAGTCGATAAATGTGTGTGTTCTGACTGTTCCACCAACTGGCCACTCCCCTGTCTCTTTCTCTCTGTGTTTCTCTCTTTGTCCTTCGGCTTCCTTACTGTTCCGAGACACAATATTAAAATTAGGCCAATTAATAACCTTCCAATGGCCTCTAAGTATTCAAGTGAAAGGAAGAATCACATATTTCTCACTTTAAATCAAAAGCTAGAAATAATTAAGCTTAGTGAGGAAGGCATGCTGGACCCTGAGATAGACTTAAAGCTATGCCTCTGTGACAAACAGGTAGCCGAGTTGTGAATGGAAAGGAAAAGTTCTTGAAGGAAATTAAAAGTGCCACTCCAGTGAACACATGAATGATAAGAAAGTGAAACAGCCTTATTGCTGATATGGAGAAAATTTCAGTGATCTAAATAGAAGATCGAACCAGTCGCAACACTCCCTTAAGCCAAAGCCTAATCTAGAGCAAGGCCCTAATTCTCTTCAATTCTACAAAGGCCGAGGTAAGGAAGCTGCAGAAGAAACTTTAAAGCTAGCAGAGGTTAGTTCATGAGGTTTAAGGAAAGAAGCCATCTCCACAACACGAAAGTGCAAGGTGAAGCAGGAAGTGCTGATACAGAAGCTACAGCAAGTCATCCAGAAGATCTAGCTAAGATCACTGATGAAGGTGGCTACACTAAAGAATAGATTTTTCAGTGTAGATGAAACCACCTAATATTGGAAGATGATGTCTAGGACTTTCATAGCTAGAGTGGAAAAGTCAATGCCTGCATCAAAGCTTCAAAGGACAAGCTGACTCTCTTGATTTGGGCTAATGGAGCTGGTAACTTTAAGTTGAAGCCAATGCTCATTGACCATTCCGAAAATCCTAGGGCCCTTAAAAATTACTTTAAATTGACTCTGCTTGTACTCTATAAATGGAATAACAAAGCCTGGATGACACGACATCTGTTTACAGCATGGTTTACTGAATATTTTAAGCCCACTGTTGAGACCTACAGCTCAGGAAAAAAAAACCAAACAAACCTGCTTTCAAAATATTATTTCTCATTGACAATGCACCTGGTCACCCAAGAGCTCTGATGGAGATGTGCAAGGAGATTAATGTTGTTTCCATGCCTGCTAACATAGCATCCATTCCGCAGCCCATGGAGTCAAGAGTAATTCCAACTTTCAAGTTTTGTTACTTAAGAAATACATTTCGGCCGGGCGCGGTGGCTCACGCCTGTAATCCTAGCACTCTGGGAGGCCAAGGCGGGTGGATCGCTCAAGGTCAGGAGTTCGAGACCAGCCTGAGCAAGAGCAAGACCCCATCTCTACTAAAAACTAGAAACAAATGATCTGGACAGCTAAAAATATATATATAGAAAAAATTAGCTGGGCATGGTGGCACATGCCTGTAGTCCCAGCTACCTGGGAGGCTGAGGCAGGAGGATCGCTTGAGCCCAGGAGTTTAAGGTTGCTATGAGCTAGGCTGATGCCACGGCACTCTAGCCCAGGAAACAGAGCGAGACTCTGTCTCAAAAAAAACAAAACAAAACAAACAAAAACAAAAAACAAAAAAAAGGAAATACATTTCGTAAGGCCATACCTGCCACAGACAGTGATTCTTCTGATGAATGTGGGCAAAGTAAATTGAAAACCTTCTGGAAAGGATTCATCATTCGAGATGCCATTAAGAACATTCATGATTCATAGGGGAGGTCAAAATATCAACACTAACACAAATTAGAAAGAAGTTGATTCCAACCCTCATGGATGACTTTGAGGGGTAAGACTTCAGTGGAGAAAGTATGTGCAGATGCAGTCGAAATAGCGAGAAAACTAGAATTAGAAGTGGAGCCTAAAGATGTGACTAAACTGCTGTAATCGCAGGATAAAACGGGAGTGGACAAGAAGTTGCTTCTTATGGATGAGCAAAGAAAGCAGTTTCTTGAGATGGAATCTACTCCTTGTGAAGATGATGTGAACATTGTTGAAATGACAACAAAGGACTTAGAATATTACATAAACTTAGTTGATAAAGCAGCAGCAAGGTTTCAAAGGAATGACCTCAATTTTGAAAGTTCTACTGTGGGTAAAACGCTATCAAATAGCACTGCGTCTACAGAGAAATCTTTTGTGAAAGGAAGAGTCAATGGATGCAAAAACTTGATTGTTGTCTTACTTTAAGAAATTTCTACAGCCACCCCAACCTTAAGCAATCACCACCCTGATCAGTCAGCAGCCATCAACACCAAGGAAAGACCTCCACCAGCAAAAAGATCATGACTCACTGATGGCTCAAGTGATCATTAGCACTTTTAGCAACAAAATATTTCAAAATTAAGATACGTACATGTTTAAAGATACAATGTTATTACATGCTTAATAGACAGTGTAGTGTAAAAATAAATTTTTTGTTTGTTTGTTTTGGAGACAGTCTCTCCTGTTGCCCTGGGTAGAGTGCAGTGGCATCATTATAGCTCACTACAACCTCAAACTCCTGGACTCAAGCGATCCTCCTGTCTCAGCCTCCCAAGTAGCTAGGACTACAGGTGCATGCCACCATGCCTGGCTAATTTTTCTATTTGTAGTAGAGATGGGGTCTCACTCTTGCTCACGCTGGTCTTGAACTCCTGACCTCAAACAATCCTCCTGCCTCGGCCTCCTGGAGTGCTAGGATGACAGGCATGAGCCACCATGCCTGTTTTTTTTTTTTTTTTAAGAGACGAGGACTTTATATGTTGCCCAGGCTGACCTCAAACTCCAGGGCTCAAGCGATTCTCCTGTCTCAGTCTCCCAGATAGCGGAGACTACAAATGCATGCCGCTGTGCCTGGCAAATGTGGCTGTACTTACTGGGAAACCCAAAAATTCATGTGACTTGCTTTATTGTGGTGGTCTGGAATCGTATCTGCAATATCTCTGAGGTATGCTTATACTGCATGTCTTCCCTTGTATTTTTCCTGCTTCTACCTTACTGTGGGTTCTTATCACCTTTAGGTTGGCTCTCCTGAATCCATGCATAATGTTTTTGTGCTTCTTCCATGTTGCAGCATGTACCAGTAGTTAAATTTTTTTCCTGAATAGTATTCCATTGTACGGATATATATTGTTCATCCATTCACCAGTGGATAGATATTTGGATTGTTTCTAGTAGACTGAATATGTTCTCTTTAGGTCTTCTCAAAATCTCATGTTTATTAATATTCCCATTTTATAAAATCAAGAAACAGTAACCCAAAGAGATGATAACTTGCTCAGGTTTCTCAGATAATAAATCTGAAGCTAGGGTTTATTTATTTATTTTTTCTTTGTATTGTAAGGAAACCTGCTAAAATAGATGGCCCTGAGCCATAACTTTAAAACTGTGAAGAATATTAGTAGGGGACATAATTAGAGACATTACAGAAGAACTGTATTGTATGCTTATTTTACTTAAGCTAACTTTTAAAACCTAAATGCACATATGATCTGATTCCATTGCTCCTTTAATTCTCATGACAAATCTAGCAACAAGTGTTTAGGATATTAGAAATTTAATATTTTAAAACTATGAGTAAGCAAAGCAGGCAAGTGGCACTTTAGAATTCTCTACCCATCCCCTGTTTATGATGAGTCAAAAAAGGTTTGAATGTCCAGATATATGTATGTAGACTTTCCTTTTATTCTTAACGATTAACATTCAGGAGAACATATTTTTAAAAGTATACTTTATTGATAATTTTTTAAATTTCCAAGGTTATAAGTATGTATAAAATTCATTCACTGATTTTATTTTTTTACTTTTTAAATTTTTACTTTTTAGAGACAGGGTCTTGCTCTGTCACCCAGGCTAGAGTACAGTGGCACGATCATAGCTCACTGCAGCCTGGACTGCTGACCTCGAGCAATCCTCCTGCCTCAACCTCCCGAGTTGCTGGGATTATAGGTGTGAGACACAGTGCCCAGCTCATGTGCTGGTTTTAGAACCTAATTATACCCAACCCCACACTACAAACACAAGATGTTCCTCCATTGTTGGTCTGAGCCCACAGGGTAACCTAAGCAAAGATGAAGAAATACTGTAAGCAAGGGTTCTGTTAAAAAAAAAAAAAAAAAAAAGATGAACAACTACATAAGAAAGGCACATAGGCAAAATTTTGTTTTAAAAAAGCATTTTTTATATTGAAATACAGGGTATGGGTTGATGGCTATGCCCTTGGAAGACTTACTAGGTAACAATGAACAACTTAAAAGCGGGAGTAGGACTATTAAACAACACTTTGAAAAGCCAAAGTTAAGGTGAAATAGCCCTGAAAGGCCAGGACATTAGGGAAATTTACCCATTTGCTACAGCATCCACAGAGATGTTACAATGAACTGAGGTCCTCAGAAGTTCTACTTCCCTGTCTTTAAGAGAACATACTTAAGAGCAATCCATCCTAGTAGATTGCTTAGTGGATTTTAGCGGATCCTAAAAATTCTACAGGGTAAAATATTCTAAACTCTTTCTTTTAACATCTGACCTCTCAATAGAAAACTTATTCCGAACACAGAATTGCAATCTTTTCTACGACAAAATTATATTTAAAACTTTTTATGCTTGAAGCAATTTAACTTAAAGAAAAGTTGCATAAAGCTATAGGAGTCCCATATTCCCTTCACTAGCTTCCCCTTGATATTAACATAGTACATAACCATAATACAGTTATCAAAACCAGGAAATTGACATTGGTACCATACAATCAACTCAACTATTAATACACATGTTATTCAAATGCACCATTTTTTCCACTAAGGTCCTTTTCCATTCTAAGATCCAATTCAGGATCCCACATAGCATGTCTCCCTAATCTCCTCTAATCTATGACAATTCTTCAATTGTTCCTTATCTTTCACTACCTTGACCCTTATGAAGAATACTGATCAGTTATTTTGTAGAATGTCCCTAATATTTTTTTCATATTTAATAATATTATTATCAATAAGAAACATTTATTGAGGGTTTACTAAGTGCCAGGTACTATGCTAAACCCTAGGCCTATGTTCTCTCTTTTAAATAGAAGTGTTTTTAATAGACTTTAGAACAGAAGCATTTTAAAAATCAAAGAGTAATCATCTTTAATTCATCTTTCTTCAAGTGCTAGTGTTTTGTACATGACAAAGCATTATGCAACATACTACAATATTTCCAAACCCTAATATCCTTCAATGTCCCCTCCCATTCCTCTAAAAAATATTAAATCCAAACGTAAGCCTTAAATTTAGGGCCCTTAAGTTCTTACCTCTCTGGATCTTTGCTGCCTGCATTATCCTCTCCTTAAACCTTGGCTTGTTACCTTCTTCACTCATAATTACCCTCCCTTTTCATCTCTAAATACCCTTTTTCTTGAGGATACTTTCTCTAATCACTACCCCTATTTCCCAAGAGCTATTGATCCTCTGAAATCCTACAGAATCTACCGACTGTACCATTCAGTTGGTTTACACACAACACCCTGTGCCGTGGGCATACGCTGCCTCCCAGATGAGACTCCTTGGGAGGGGAGGACTTGTGACCTTTTCCCCCATCACAGCTAGTACACTACCCTAACGCTTCATAACATTTACTGAATACCTACCAAGTGTCAAGCTTTGTGCCAGGCCCTGAGGAGTCAGAGATGCTTAAGACAAAAATCCCAGCTCTTGAGAAATTTGTGGAGTAATAAATATTTCACTGAGTAGAGTTATAAACTGAAAATAGAGTTTTCTCTCCAAAAAATTAAGATCACTAAAGTTTCCTGTGGTAGTAATTTTTTTCCCTTTCTTTTCTGTCTTGATAAACACTAAAAGAAGTTATTACAGATTACTAATGTGTCCCAGAACATGTATATTTTCCAGCTGGCTTGTGCCTGAAGCAAGCTGTGACTTGATTTTATGAGAAATCCAGATGCTACAGAGTAAATGCTAAGGCCTTTGAAAATACTGCCACAGGTCGTAGCAGTCGGAACCAGCTTACCAATTGTTTTAGTCTAGTGACATCTAGTGGCAAAAGTGTTGTTAAAAACAGTTGGCTGTAAATTGAACTACTACATTAAAAGGAGGCCATCTTATGAAAAAATGGCAAAATATGACCAAAAAAACTATGGTATTTATTAGCATTAAAAAATGTTTTATCTTTGGCCTACATAACTGTTAACTCCTCTTAGTGGGATTTATTTTTTTTCCTACTCTTGTAGCTGGTAAATATTAACCTTGATACAACATTAAGATGTACTGAAGTAAAAGATATTAATATTTTAACTAGAGAATATGACTTATAATATAAATTTATAATACAAATTAGAGAAAAGCCTTAAAAAGACTGAATGAAGAGCAAAGCAACCATGATGTGATATGTCTGTTCCAAAAATATTTCAAATCAAAACAGCCTTTTTGTTCACATGTATCTGCTTATAGACACTTGGGTATGTCAGTGAAAATGTTTAGAAACATGTTTAGAATGATTTTCTTCAGGTCATAGAGACAAATAATTATCTACCCAAACTCACTCTTTAAATATCACTTTGAATTTTCTTGGCTTTCTGTGAAATTGAATTCTGGCAGAAAATAACTTAAATATTATTGAAAACCTGTGTTTCAACACAGTTTTCTATAAACAATGAATTCTCAATGAGTCCAAAATGTAAGGGACAGGCATTAAATGTGAATCATAGCTTTAATAATGGAGTTCATCCAAAAATAGTAAAAACCTGATAACAGATTCCAAAATACTCTTCTGATAACCACATCTCTTTAAAGTATGTCTAAAATCATTTTGTTGAATTACCTAAGAGTTTGATCTCAATTAGGATTCACGCTCATAATCTTCTAGCTCGATGTTTTCCAAAGTGTGGTCCATGAACTCTAATTTCAGAATTCCCTGGAATGCTAGTTTAACATACAGATGCTTACACCTGAACCTACTGAATCAGAATCTTTGTGACTGAGGCCCAAATAGCATTGTTTTAAAAGTTTCTCCAGGGCTGGGCGCGGTGGCTCACGCCTGTAATCCTAGCACTCTGGAGGCCAAGGCGGGTGGATTGCTCAAGGTCAGGAGGTCGAGACCAGCCTGAGCAAGAGCGAGACCCCATCTCTACCAAAAATAGAAAGAAATTAATTGGACAGCTAAAAATATATATAGAAAAAATTAGCCGGACATGGTGGCACATGCCTGTAGTCCCAGCTACTCGGGAGGCTGAGACAGTAGGATTGCTTGAGCCCAGGAGTTTGAGGTTGCTGTGAGCTAGGCTGACGCCATGGCACTCGCCCCAGGCAAGAGAGTGAGACTCTTTCTCAAAAAAAAAAAAAAAAAAAAAAAGTTTCTCCAGGTGGCTTATGCACAATAAAGTTTTGGCAATAATTACTAACAAGACCATGAATAATTATTATACTAAGAAGACTCAGAATTCTTCTAAGTTGTTCTGATTCTAGTCAACCTTTCCTGTCCCTCTCAGATGGAATAAGCTACTCCATCCTTCAGGTTCCTTAAAGGGTCGTACTATATAGCATTTACCATGTTGAATCACAATCTGTTAACAATATAGTCTCCCTCATCAGACTGTGAACTCTTCGTGGAAAGAAATCATGTTTTTTGTTTCTGTATCCCTAGCTTAATGATGTCTAATAAACAGCAAGAGCTCAGTGAACTTAGTTAAATGAATATTTGAAACAGCACAGTTCTAAAAAAGTATATGTAACTTCCACTTCTGCTCAGGAGTGAAAATCCTTATGTATTATCAATTCCAAACACTATATAATTAGCATCAAATTAATCTGTCCACTAATCAGTTCAAATCTGAGGAGGGGAGAGAATGGAATTTTTTTTTTAAATTCCAGGTACGCCTACAAAGCCTCCGCTTTCCTAAATGAACATTTCAGTCTCAAATGCTGGTGTGTTTAAAAATAGAAAAATTTTTCTATGCAATTTTTGGAAAAGTAAAAAAACTGAAGATGGATGACAGAATTTTACACTATTCAGTCTTAGAACGTTTGTAGGCTGTCACTTAACAGGCACTATTGACAAACCAGAGCCTTAAAAGGAAATATATACATCTATCTTTATTGCCATATTCCAGGAGTAATCAGGTAGCTCAGACAGGAAAGATATTGCTTAGAAAGATATACTAGCAAAAGGAGACCATGTGTATTTTGTTGAAATTCAGAATATAACACAAATTAAAAGTTTAAAGAAACAAAAATGAATGAATAATCGGTACACAAACTATTTGACAGTTAATTATTCCAGTAAATTAACGTTTAAGATTGCTTGAAATTAAAATCAGGGTCGGGTGCTGTAATCCTAGCACTTTGGGAGGCCAAGGCTGGGAGGATTGCTTGAGCCTACGAGTTCAAGACCAGCCTGGACAACAGCGAGACCTCGTCTCTACAAAGAATAAAAACAATTAGCTGGGCATGGTGGCACATGCCTGTAGTCCCAGCTACTTGGGAGGCTGAGGCAGGAGGATCACCTGAGCCCAGTGGCTTGAGGTTGCAGTGAACTGTGATGACGCCACAGTACTCTAGCCCGGACAACAGAGCAGGACCCTGTCTCAAAAAAAAAATATCAGAATTTAACCTGCTATGGCTATCAAAACTAAAAAAAAAAAAATCAAAGCAGTATATCTCAAATGTAATTTTCATCAAGAATTCTTTCTGGCATCTTTTAATTATATCTTTTTACTTATATAGATGATTTTTAAACTAGGAATACCCTCCCTGACCCTGCTTCTCCATGTGGCTACCTCCTATTCATCCCACAAAGCCCTACTCAAATGTTAACCCCTCTGTGAAGTCTGTCTCAAATTCCCAGGCCGAATTAATGATTTTCTCCTCCCTCCATGCATACCTTGTCTTTTGGGCATATGGCCAGTATTATAATACTACGTTATTATGAGTTATTTACCTGTCTGAATAGCTCACAAATAATAAGATCCTAAAAGGCAGCAACTGTGTCTTATATTCTTTGTATCTCCACTGTCTGGATATACTAGGCATTTAGCAGGTGTTTACCAACATGTTGCAGAAATGAATGACCAATTAAACGTTGCCGGCATGAGGATATTAAGTAAAATGGAAGAAATGGTATTGACTAAAAAATACAGATTAAAAAGCATTTTTTAAAAAGGATTTCTGCTTCTGCACATGAAGGATTAACTGCTATTATGCAATCATAATCAACTAGAAAACCCAAATATACAAAAAACTCTTTTCAGATATTGTATGACAGCCAGCACAGGACTTTGATCCCTGAGAGAAGGAAAACAAGCCCTACCATTTTCCCAGCTAATTGCCCTAAGGCAATCTCCAGAATGCAGATCAAGGAGGTGTCTCAGTTCCAGCTGCTACAAGAATACCATGGACTGCGTGGCTTAAACAACAAGCATTTATTTCTCACAGTTCTGGAGACCGGCAAGTCCAAGATTTAGGTGTCAACAGATTCAGTATCTGGTGAGGACACTCTTCCTGGTTTGTAAATGGCCATCTTCTCCTTGTATCCTCACATGGCAGACAGAGAAGAAACAAGCTCTCTCTCATCTCTTCTTGTAAGGACATGAATGAAGCCCACTCATGAGGGCTCTACCCTCCTGACCAAATCACCTCCCAAAGGCCCCACTTCCTAATATCATCATATTGGGGATTAGAATTTCAACCTATGCATTCTGGGGGAGACAAAATCATTCCGTCTATACAGCAGGACAGACATTCCAAAAAAGCCCAGCAGCCTCACTGAGCTGGAGAGAGAGCAACGTTTGGGGAAACTGAAAAGTCCAGAATTTACACCACAGAATATGGGAGAGAGGGAGCTCAATAAGAGGGCACCCTGGAAATCTGCACAGGGTACCCTCTCAAACCTCTGGCTGAACACTAATCTGCAAATTTATGGGGTGAAATTCCACAAGGCTGGAGAAGGAACTACTGGGAAGCAGGAGGCCAAACTATTTCTGAATAATTCATGTTCCCACCAGCCACACTGGAGAGCATTCAAAACACATGGGGCAAGAGGGAGCATACTCAGAAGGGTATCGCCTTAGTAATGAGGCAAAATTAAACCAAATTCAAGACTGCTCTGAGTACGCCCTAACAAAACTTAAAAGAAAGTCCAGAAAAGGTCAAAATGACTAGAGGTAACTTAACCATATGCCAGAACAAAGTCTGGCATCCTTTAAAGGAATAAAACAAAATCTAGCACCTACAAACATGAAATATACAATGTTTATTATACAATAAAAAACTTCAGGCATGCAAAGAAGCGAGAAAGTATGACTTGTAACGAGGGGAAAGTTCATTCAATAAAAAAACAGATCTAAAAATTATGGACTACTCCTGCAATCCTAGCACTCTGGGAGGCTGAGGCAGGAGGATAGCTCAAGGTCAGGGGTTCGAGACCAGTCTGAGCAAGAGCGAGACCCTGTCTCTACTAAAAGTAGAAAGAAATTAGCTGGACGGCTAAAAATATATAGAAATTAGCAGGGCATGGTGGCGCATGCCTGTAGTCCCAGCTACTCAGGAGGCTGAGGCAGAAGGATTGCTTAAGCCCAGGAGTTTGAGGTTGCTGTGAGCTAGGCTGACGCCACAGCACTCTAGCCTGGGCAACAGAGTGAGACTCTGTCTCAAAAAAAAAAAAAAATATAGACTAGCAGACAAGAAAGTTAAATGAGTTATTATAAATATACTCCATATGTTCAAAAAGTAGAGGCAAACAAGCATGGAAAGCAGAGAAATGGGAGACATTTAAGGGGAGCTGTTTATAGCTGAAAAATACAGTATACGGAATTAAAAATATCTTGGGTGGGACTATGGGCAGTAGAGACATGGTAGAAAAAAAGACCACTGGACCTGGAAACACAGAAATAAAAATTATCCAAAGCAAGAACATACAGGAAAAGATAAAAATTAAAATTAAAAGGTATGTTAGTGACCTGTGAGAAAATATCAAGTGGTCTAACACAGAAATTGAAGTCCCACAAAAAGGAGGGGGGAGCAGAAAAATACTGGAAGATATAATGGCCGAAGTATTTGATAAAAAGTATAAACCTACAGGATCAAAGAATATATAGAGCACATTAGTGTGAACTCATCATTTTCAATATATAATACAGAAATAAACATAGGTATGAGTATAAACGTGTGAATGTATACGTATACATACACCCCCATATGTATTTCCTAGCTAAAATCTTCTGAGAGGGTCTGGGAGTGGAGTCTAAACACCACGCTCCACTAAAAGAACCACAGTTCCTTTGAGAAATTCCTAATTCTAGGGCTAGGATGAGGGAAGAACAAGCCTGGAATATTATATTAATATTTTGTCAGAAAATAAAGACATTATTAAAGAATAAGGGGATATGTCAAAAGGACATAGGAAGCTAGATTGAAGGTACTGTGACCTCTTGTATTATCCTGGATAGAGCTGGAGCCCATTCTACTAAGTGAAGTATCCCAAGAATGGAAAAACAAGCACCGCATGTACTCACCATCAAATTGGTATTAACTGGCCAACACTTATGTGCACATTTAGTAGCAACATTCATCGGGTGTTGGGCAGGTAGAAGGGGGAGGAGGGGATGGACATATTCTCATCTAATGGGTGTGGTGTGAACCCCCTGGGGGATGGACATGCTTGTAGCTCTGACTCAGGTGGGGCAAAGGCAATAATACATGTAACCTAAACATTTTACCCCCGTAATATGCTGAAATTAAAAAAAAAAAAAAGGTGCTATGACCAGCCAAATTTAGAGCATTACAATAATGATTGTGACAGATTTACATATAACTCACTGAATAAAATAAGAGCATTGATTGATTGATTGACAGAATTTTGCTCTGTCACCTGGGGTAGAGTGCTGTGGCGTCAGCCTAGCAGCACTGGGCTCAAGCCATCTTCCTGTCTTAGCCTTCCAAGTAGCTGGGACTACAGGTGCATGCCACAACACCCAGCTAATTTTTCTATTTTTAGTAGAGACAGGGTCTTGGCTCTTGCTCAGGCTGGTCTTGAACTCCTGACCTCGAGCAATCCTCCCACCTGGGCCTCCCAGAATGGTAGGATTACAGGCGTGAGCCACCATGCTCGGCCTCAATTTAAATAAATGAACAAATAAATAAACAGGAAGAAGAGAAACCTCTTCCTTCCAGTAGAACGTATACTAAAAAATGTAGAAGGAATGATAAAATTAGGAAACCACTATTTGGCAACCATTGCTGTTTAATTAATTCAAGCAAGAAACATCGGTAGATATTATAACTGTGGAAAAAAGTAGATTGAAAAATGAGATTTCATAGAGTCTCACAATATTTCTTCAAAAACTTAGGATTTCCTGAAAAAATGACTTTATAATAAAACTGGGCAAAAAATAACATTTTCAAATAGATAAAAAGAGAATTTTTTCCCAAGCTAACTTGTACTGCAAGAAATGCTACAAGAAGTTCTTCAGACTAAAAATAAATAACGTCAAATGGAAACTGGAATCTACAGGAAGGAATTAAGAATTCCGGAAATGTTAACTCTGTGGGTAAACATAATACTCTATATATAGTTTTTTCTTCTCTTAATTTCTTTAAAAGACATGAGTGTTTAAAACAAATACGTGTGTGTGTCTTTCCATGCAAGTGCAAGGAAGAATGAAAAAAACCAACCAACAAATACATGTGTGTGTGTGTATGTGTGTACAAAACCACAGTGGAATTCCTAACATATGCAGACGCACCATATAATATGACAGCTATACCACAAAGAAGTGGGGGTGAAATGGAACCACACCACTGACAGGTTCTTACGTTTTATGTGAAGTGGTACAATAGTAACTCTAAGCGAACTACAATAAATGAAAGATATATATTGTAATCTCTAGAGCAACCACTAAAAAAATAATGCAAAGGAATACAACTAAAAGAGACAAAAAAGGAACTAAAACGGAATATGCAGTAAAAAATTATGCTATGGATCCCAAGAAAGCAGGCAAGGACTATAAAGGAACCAAAAGCACACAGCATAAATTGAAAATGAAGAGCAAAATGGTAGACCTAAATCCAACCATATCAATTTACAAACCAATTAAAAGGCAGACTGTCAGCCTGGATACAAAAGCAAAACCCTATTCATCAACTTGGATTGTTGGGAAAAAAAAGAAAAACCCTACTATATGCTTTCTACAAGAGATGCATTTTAAATATAAAGAAATTATTAAAAATAAATAAAAGAATAAAGTAAAAAAGTAGAAAGTATACTATGCATATAGTAAGTACAAGAAAGGAGGAGTGGCTATATTAATATAAGAGAAACTAGACTATAAGACGGGGTAATACCAGAGATGGAAGGACATTTTCATAATGATCAAAGAGTCAATATAATCGTCATTAATGTGTATGTACCTAATAGTAGACTTGCAAAACACATAAAGCAAAAACTGACAAAATAAAAGAATAGACAAATTCACAATCATAGCTGGATATTTGAACACTTCTTTTTCAGTAAGTGATAAAATTAAATAAATCAATACAGATATGCAAGATATGAACAAAACCTACTACTCCTTGACCTAATTGGCATTTATAGTAATAGAATGCTACACCCAAATGTACATTGTTCACCTAATAACATAAAATCCTGTAAGTATTTGTTGAAGAAATAAACGATTAATAAATACACACATAGGTGGAAGATGGGGCATGCTGAATTTAAAGTAACATTACTTGGACGTATTGACTAGTTCAAAGATGGAGAAACAGGACAAGAAGCTGAAGGTGATGATGTAGACTTACAATCACCTAAATGTCTATATTTCGGCTGGGCGTGGTGGCTCACACCTATAATTCTAGCACTCTGGGAGGCCAAGGGAGGAGGATCACTTGAGCTAAGGAGTTTGAGACTAGCCTGAGCAAGAGCGAGACCTGTCTCTACTAAAAATAGAAAAACTAGTCTGGCATCATGGCATGCACCTGTAGTCCCAGCTCCTCGGAGGCTGAGGCAGGAGGATCGCTTGAGCCCAGGAGTTTGAGGGTGCTGTGAGCTATGATGACACCATTGCACTCTAGCCAGGGCGACAGAGCAAGACTCTGCCTCAAAAAAAAAAAAAAAAAAGTCTATATTTCAAAATACTTAAGCCTTTTCTCCAAAAGAGCACTAGGCAAAATGCTGTGCAGAGAAAAATGAGAAGGCAGAAAAACCAGAATACCATGGGGAGGAAGGGTGTGTCATGATGCCAAAGGGAGGGAGGTTTAATAAGTGAGATAGAAACCTATGGTAAATGCGGAGAGAAGAAGATGATTTGGACTCAGAAAAAACTTAAGGCATGAAAGCAGAACACTAGAAACCCCCGAAAGCAGCAAATACCGATGAGTTGATGTATATGAGACCTGTCCACAAGAACCGTGAGAATGGCAGAGGTGGAAAGGATGCAGGGACGGCAGGTAGTGGCCATGTGGTCAGCAAGTTTGGCGGCAGAGATGAGAAAAGAGAAAGCACGGCAGCCAGAAGGGGCAATGGAATTGAAACAAATTATCTCTGTCTTTTCTGTTTTAAAGATTGGAAGAGTTATATTTCTGAACAAGAGGAAAGAGGTCCAATAAGCAAGATACTAGAGAGCGAGAGAGAAGGGAAAAAAAAGCAGAAGCAAACTCCCACCAAATGGAGAAAAGAATGAAACAGAGAGACATTAAATTTCCGAGAAAGGCACAGTCACCTCTGAGATTTAATGGAAAGAAACAAGAATGGATGCATGCAGAGATTTATTGGAGTGAGGAAAAAAGTGAGGCTGCTCTGCTGAGATGTCTTCACCTTCTCAATCGATTTAAAGCAACCACTCACCTGGAACTTCCTGCTCTTCTGAGTAAGGCTAACACTCTGCAGGTTAACAACCGTGTTAAAAAGGTTAACTGAAGAGCCATTGCACACACAAATCTACAAGGTAATCAGGAATAAGTTATCAAGTTTTCAAATACGGTGTTTGGGGAAAAATATATTTAGGATCAACCCTGGGCTTAGAGATTACCTTTAAGCCACTCAGAGAAGACCATGGTCTTTCATCCCCTCCTTTGGCTTGTCATTTTCCAATGTAATGATGAGGTCTGATAGCTGTGAGAGACAGATGTTTGACGAACACGAAGACTTTCTACCTTTATTTTATTTGACTGGTTGATAGAAGGGTGGGTGAGAAGGATGTGAAGAAACGGCTCGTCTGAAATTTAGCTCCCTTATGCTCTCCTTATCTCCTTCTTCCATTGCTTCTTCCCCAGCTACAATCTCAAGCACTAATTCTCAATGTTCCCTGTGATGTGAGAGCTTTTACTATTGTTGCACGAGATTTTTGCTCCACTGAGAAAAATTCCAGACTTTTTTTTTTTTGAGACAAGGTCTCGCTCTGTCACCCAGTCTAGAGTGCAGTAACGTCATTCCCAACTCACTGCAACCTCCAGCTCCTGGGCTCAAGCAATCCTCCTGCCTCAGCCTCCCCAGTAGCCAGGACTACAGGTGTGCGCCACCAAACCCAGCTAATTTTTCTATTTTTTTGTAGAAACAGGGTCTCACTATGTTGCTCAGGCTGGTCTGGAATTCTTAGCCTCAAGTGATCCTCCTGCCTTGGCCTCCTCAGATGCTAGGATTATAAAGTGCAAGCCACCAAGCCTGGCCCCAGGTTCTTTGTTTTTGGTTTTTTTTTTTCTATTTCAGCATATTATGGGGATATAAATGTTTAGGTTATGTACATTGCCCTTGCCCCACCAGAGTCAGAGCTTCAAGCGTGTCCATCCCCCAGTCCCAGGTTCTTTTTAATTATCAAAATCTATTTCACACGCATCATGTTCTTAACAACCAAACACTGAACTTCCAACAAAGCAGCTTAGTGTCACTCAAGCATCTACACTGTATATGCCTGATCATTCTTATTGTTAACAAGGACAGTTTTCTTCCTTAGAGAGCAAGACAATCTCTTACGTTGTATGCAAGGTCAGTAACAAAAATGATAGGTCAGTTGTAAAGAATGTCATATGTATGCGTTTGTATATGTCTGCATATATTCATCCACCAAGAGTGAATAGAATAATTATTTTTATAACTTTTATACATAAAACATAAACAATATTGTATTTCTTTTACAAATATTTCATTTCTATAGAATGACATAAAATAGAGTGGCGTGTGTTAAAAAATATGAGTGGCTGAATTTTAAGTAAGAAATCTACATATGGCTTGTTTAATCTTTGGAATCTTACATCAAATCTATTATTATGATTTTGTGTTCTCTCATGGCCATTTATTGCTAATTTTCTAATGTTTCTCTAATTTTCTAATGTTTCATTTCCTATTAAACGCTTTGCATGTCAAAATAAATTGCTAATTCAGAGATTGCTATGAAAAATAGTAATCTTTTTGACTAAAAAAAAAGAGGATCAGATATTTAGATTATGCAGCATAAATTATACTCTGGCATATTTATGCAACAGGGTTAATAAAGATCAAAGAAAGAATCTGCTTATTAAAAATGCAAACATTACCTCAGTCATACAAATAGCCCCAAACTCGCCCAGCCTCTGCCTCTGCAGATCACCCACCAGCATTAGCATTACATCATATGACATTATGGAACAATAGTGAACTCTGTGTAACACTTGAACATACTGTTTTGAAAGAATAAACTCTCATTAACTTGAATAAAAGCTTTCTGAAATCAAACCTGGGGGGTACAGCCTTCATTGTGTGGCCCTTTTGACTATTTTGAGGAATAGCCTCATCCCGAAAGCAGGAAAGGGGGAAAAGAGAGACCAGAGTATAAAGGCCACAATGATGAGTGGCCCCTGCATGAGCCTAGCAGGCAGAGGGCAAGGCTTTAAATCACGGGGAGGCAAAGCAGGAGGCTCTGCAACAAATGCTGCACCTAAAACCCCAAAAACTTCATACCCATCATTCTATTTCCTATTACGGCTTAGTGATTTTTATAATGGGCTTTGCTGGAATTGGAAACTGAGTGTTAGTCTATGTCCTGATGCCATCTTAAGATGTGCTATCACTTATAGCCATGTGACTTTAGGCAATTTGTTTAAGTTCTCGAGCCTCAATGTTTTAACCTATAAAATGGAAAGAATGATAGTCATTATGCGGAGGTACTGGGGGGGTTAGCTACTATTCATATTATTATCATAGTTATATTTATTATTTCCACCCAATATTCCCCTTTGCCTATCTTTTCTAATCGCTATCTAAGATGTTCTTCTTTACAAGTGAAACATGAACGTCACCTTAAGTGCTACTGGCTTTTTTTTTGTTCCCTGTAGTCTGCTCACAGCCACATGTTGCCATTTTTAGAACCATGCCACTCTCATCAAGTGATTTCTCTACCTTCCTTAACCAAATCCCAGATAACCCCTCACTGTAACCTGCTCCTCACCAGCTTTTCTCCCTCCCACACTTATTCTCACTGTCCTTAATAACCAAGGCTCAAAGTGGAAGAAAAACAATGCCAGGGCAACACAGCTAGTTGGCGGCAAAGTCTCAATTAAAACCCATTTATGATGCAACACAGTGCACTAGTTCTGCACTGGCTGCATCACATTAACTATTCACTTA
>RJWJ010014487.1:0-37842 GCA_004363605.1 Indri indri | reverse complement strand
AAACTTGTGCCTGGGTGACCACTGTCATCATGGTTTCCTGTCACCGGAGCCTGACCCTGAAACAGTATCTGACTCAGTCGGTGCATTCCACACCAGCAGGCTCCTGTGGGAGACGCAGACATTCCGCAGTAAGAATGCAAGGTGGCATCGTCATGGCGTGGTGATGGTCTCGCAGCATCGCCTTAGTGCCCGCCCCTTCGGCCCTCCTGGGAAACCCGCCTCCCACTCGTGGGCGTGTCATGCTGTGCCGTCCACGCTTCTGCTGGTGCCCGGCACGGTGTCGGGTCCGTGAGAGTTACTCGATGAATGTTACTCGAATCAATAAGGCAGTGGTCCAGGTGACAGTTTCTAGGCTGGAGCTCAGTGATGAACTCGTGAGGACCTGACTGGAAATGTGAGCTGTGCCAACTAGGTACTTCCTGCACCAAATAGCTGCTTCTGGGCAACAGGCCGCCCCAGCGCAGGTGCTCACGCCAGGTGCCACCGACAGGCAAGCCCAGGAGGGCAGGAGTGGAGAGAAGGAGCCGGGCAGGGCCTGAGGCTCCTCAGGACAGCAGTAGAAGCTGACGGGACAAGACAGGTGCTGCTGTGCCCGACATCGCAGAGTGGGACACCAAGGCATGGGGAGGTGAAGTCACTTGCCCAAGGCCACCTGGTCAATGACAGAGCTGGGATTTTCACCCACACATTTCGCCTCCTGGGCCCGACTCTCAGATTCCTGTGAGTCCCAAAGCCTCTTTATGAAGACTCTCCCCTCCCCCTCCTTCCTTTGCTGACCCCCGCCCCACCCCCACATCTTGTCCCCAGACTCAGCCTGAGAGACTCGAGGTCACTTCTTCTACCCCAAGGCCTCCCAGGAGGGCAGAGACGTCCTGCAGAGATGACGGGCTGTTGCCCAGTGTAGGAGGTGGGGGTGAGTGTCGGCTCCGTATTCATTTGTTTGCATCATTAGTCAGAGAACAAGTATTAATATTAATATATGAGTGTGTGGAGCCTGGCACTCTACAGATACCAGACACCAGCCCTCGTGGCAGCCCTGTGGGACAGGAAGTGTCAGAGTCCTTGTGCAGAAGAGCGCCTTGGGCGCAAGGCGGCCAAGGAACCTGCGGGCACACAGGCTGCTCCGCTCCAGACACAGTGACGTGCATCCCTCCTGGCAGAACAGATGGACCAGGAGAGGCAGGGGTGGGCTGGGTCCAGGCAGCAAGATCAGCACCTGCAAGCTCGTGGCAGCAAGCACACGCAAGGAGGGGAGGCTGCAGCGGGACCGGGCGAGGAGGAGGGCGGCCGGCATCATTCTGTGCAGATGCGCAGGGCAGTGGGCAGCCTCCTCTTGGCTGGAAAATGAGAATCGGTGCCCGGGGCTGGACTTTTGCTCAGGAGTTTCCTCTTCTTGGCTCCCTAAAATTGGCAGTAAATTTATGTGAAAAGTGGCCAGGCAGGGTGGTGGTCACCTGTAGTCCCAGCTACTCTGAGGGTGAGGCAGCAGGATCATTTGAGGTTTTTTTTTTTTTTTTTTGAGACAGAGTCTGGCTCTGTTGCCCTGGCTAGAGTGCCGTGGCATCAGCCTAGCTCACAGCAACCTCAAACTCCTGGGCTCAAGCGATCCTCCTGCCTCAGCCTCCCGGGTAGCTGGGACTACAGGCATGTGCCACCATGCCTGGCTAATTTTTTCTATATATATATTTTTAGTTGTCCAGCTAATTTCTTTCTATTTTTAGTAGAGACGGGGTCTCGCTCTTGCTCAGGCTGGTCTCAAACTACTGACCTTGACCAATCCACCTGCCTCGGCCTCCCAGAGTGCTAGGATTACAGGCGTGAGCCACTGCACCCGGCCAGGATCACTTGAGTTTGAGACCAGCCTGGGCAACATAGCAAGACACTGTCTCTAAATAAATAAATGAGTAAATTTTCAATTTACTTTGCCCAGATCCACTCACTATCCATGGCAGCTATAGACTTACAAAATGTATTTCTTTGTTTTTCACTGTAGCTCTCATATCTTAGCAAACTGTATTTCTTAAATAATAAGACTTGAAAGTTGAAATGACCCTCGATCATGGGCTGCAGAATGGATGTTGTATTAGCAGGCGTGAAAACAACATCCATCTCCTTGCACATCTTCGTCGGAGCTCTTGGGTGACCAGATATGTTGTCAATGAGCGGTAACATTAATGGAAGAATCTTTTTCTTTTGAGCAGTAGGTCTCCACAGTGGGTTTGAAATATTCAGTAAACTATGTTGTAAACAGGTATGCTTCATCCATGTAACAAAAAACACTCATACTCCCTAAATCTACTGAAATTAAAAAACAAAGCAGATGTGCTGTCATCTAGGCTTTGTTGTTTCGTTTCTGGGGCACAGAGTAGATTTAGCATAATTCTTAAGGGCATTAGGATTTTCAGAATAGTAAATGAGCATTGGCTTCAACTTAAAGTCACCAGCTCCATTAGCCCCTCACAGAGTCAGCCTGTCCTTTGAAGCCGGGCATTGACTTCTCTCTAGCTATGGAAGTCCCAGATGGCATCTCCTTCCAATGGAAGGCTGTTTCATCTACATTAAAAATCTGTTTTTAGTGTAGCCACCTCCATCAGTGATCTCAGCCAGATCTAGATAACTTGCTGCAGCTTCTGCATCAGCACTGGCTACTTCACCTTCCACTTTGATGCTACGGCAATGGCTTCTTTCCTTAAGCCTCATGAACCAACCTCTGCTAGCTTCAAATGTTTCTTTTACAGCTGCCTTACTGAGCTGGGTGGCTCATGCCTGTAGTCCCATGACTATCACTGAGGTGGGAAGATCATTTGAGGCCAGGAGTTTGAGGCTGCAGTGAGCTGCAATTGCGCCATTGCACTCCCACCTGGGTGACAGAACAAGACCCTATCTCTCATGAAAAAGAGAGTTAGGGCCTTGCTCTGGATTAGGCTTTGGCTAAGGGAATATTGTAGCTGATTTCATCTTCTATCCAGACCACTGAAACTTCCTCCATCATCAACAGTAAGGCTGTTTTGCTTTCTTATCATTCATGTGTTCACTGGGGTAGCACTTTTAATTTCCTTCAAGAACTTTTCCTTTGCATTCACAATTTGGCTAACTAGTGAAAGAGTCAAAGAGGCCTAGCTTTCAGCCTCTCTTGGATTTACTTATTTATTCACTCATTTATTCATTTATTTATTTAGAGACAAGGTCTCGCTCTGCTGCCCAGGCTGGAGTGCAGTGGCGTCATCATAGCTCACTGCAGCCTCCAGCTCCTGGCTTCAAATGATCCTCCCACTTTGGCCTCCCAAAGTGCTGGGATTACAGGCACGAGCCAAGGCACCCGGTCCTTTCTTTGCTTAGACATGCCTTCCTCACTAAACTTAATCATTTCTAGCTTTTGACTGAAAGTGAGAGACGTGCAACTCCTCCTTTCACTCGAACACTTAGAGGCCATTATAGGGTTATTAATTGTCCTAATATCAATGTTCGTGTCACAGGGAATAGAGGCCTGAGGAGAGAGACAGTGGAACAGCAGTCAGTGGAGCAGTCAGAACACACAAAATATTAATTAAGTTTGCTGCCTTGTATGAGCAAGGTTCACGGCACTCCAGAACAGTTACAATAGTAACATCAATTATAATGAAGAAGTCCGGAATATTTCAAGACTTACCAAAATGTGACACTGATACACAAAAGGAGCACACGCCGTTGGAAGAATGGTGAAATGGGCTTGCCATAAACCTTCGATGTGTAAAAAACGAAATATCTGCAAAATGCAGTAGAGCAAAGTGCAATAAAATGAGGCATGCCCGTACTCAATCTGAGGATATATGTGAGTCTAAAGAAAGACCTGGAATAAATTAATCATGAGAGTAAACTGACCTGTGTGTTGAAAGGTAGTGTGTACGTGAGGCAGACTGGAGAAAAAACACAATTTGCATTTCCTGTGCAAATTTGAAATTTGTCTATTTAACAGACACACTGCACTTTCCTATTACAGTGCTGGTCTCTCTGACGTGAACACCCAGAGCCACCCGGACCTCAGCCTGGGCCTCCCCGGAGGGACCGACAGACGCAGTTTGCAGGAGGCCGCTAAGCTCCCGCCTGAGCCGGCTGCCCGGGCGCTGCGGCCTGTCCGCGCTCGGAAAACGCGGGGCTGTGGTTCTCGCAACTGCCCTGCCGGCCTGATCCTGACCTTTTTCCTCGTTCTTTTTCTTTTTCTGTTTCACCATAGAAGAGGAGATGTTATGCTGGGGAAAATGGATGTTAAGGGGGAAGATGAACCGGAATATTAAGAACAGCAAATGCAAAATCACGGGCACGATAATAAAAACGGGCTAACTGTGCGCATGGGCGCCGGTCGCATGCGTGGAAGATCGCGTTGCCTCCGCCGCCACCGTCCGCGTCCTCAGTGTTGGCTTCCCTGGCGCCCAGAAATCCTGCGGGTGCGTTTCCGGCGCCTCTTCCCTCGCCCTGGGGCTGAGCAGGCCGGAAGCCCGGCAGGGTCGGCGCCCCCGGAGCGAGCCGGGCCGGAGGCCCCCGCGGTCCCCGCTGGCCGCCCAGGGCACAGCGCCCCCGCCCCCCGCGCCCCCGGCCTGACCCCGCGCCCCGCGCCTCGCCGCTTCCCACCGCCCGGCCTGGCCCGCCGCCCCCCGGCCGAGATAAGCGCGCGGGCCTTTGTTCCTCCCCCCAGCTGGGTAAACCGCGCCCCCGCCCCTCGCCGCGGCGGCCGGCTGGGGGGCGCGCTTTGTCCTGCCGGGCGCGGGGGACAATGGCCCGGAGCGGCGCATTGTCCGGCGGGCTGTGTACACTGGGGAGGGGGCGGCCAGGTGCGCGCCGCGGAATGCAGGGTCGGCGCGGGGCCGGGGGGCGGGTCGCGGGGGCTCCCGCCCAGGCCGGCCGCTCGCGCGCGGGAGCCCGCGGGGACCGAGGGCGGCGCTGGACGGGCCGCGGACGCCGCGTTTCCCGTCCGCGTCCAGTTTGGGACACACCTGGCAGGTCGTAAAGTGATTTACGAAGTGAAAGTGTTAAACGAGGCCACCAGCTGGAGGCCCGACCGGCTTTATGAATTTTATTAGGTGCCCTATTATGGAAAATAAACTTTAATCCGACCATAAAAACCAAATCTGAAAAACATTTGCCCTTGTAGTCCGGAACACTGCGGCATTCTTGGTGGAGGTCACACCTCCGAAGGGATTGGTTTTATTGGGGGAGACGCAGGCGCCGCAGGACTTTGATACTGGGGGGCTGCGGGGAGCGCGCCGGTGCTGCGGGTTCACCCTGCGCGCGCACCCTGCGCCGCCCACCCCCAGGGCCGGCCGGGTCCCCCTCCACGCGCGTCCCGGGCCACTCCCCAGCCCGGACCGAGGCGGGGACTCAGAACTGCCGCCTTGCCCTGGGGCACCCGGGGCCGGAGGGTCAGAGACCGGAACCCGGGAGGCGGCCCGGCGCCCGCCCCACCCCGCAGCCGCGCAGCCGCTACCGGCTCCCCTGAATGACCCCGCAGGTCTGAGCTTCCCCGGCAAGGCGGAGGGGATGCGGAGGGCGTGGGAGGAGAGGCGAAGAGCGAGGCAAGAAGAGGAAGAGAAGAGAAAAAAGGAAGGAAGGGAAGAAAGAAGAAAGGGGGAAAAAGTAAAGTTTTAAAAAACCGTCTTAACCATGTTTAAGCATACAATACAGCAGTGGTAGCCTATGCACATCGTTATGCAGCAGATCTCCAGAACTTTCTCATCTTCCCAAACTGAAACTCTGTCCCAAATAAACACTAACTCCTGAGCCCCCCAAATCAGCGCTCCACCTTCTGTTCACAGGAGGTTGACTCATCCACACTGACCCTCATGTAAGTGGAATCACGCAGTATCTCTTTTTGTGACTGGCTTATTTCATTTAGCCTAAGGTCCATCCATGTGGTACCAGGAGAAAGGATTCCCTTGTTTTTAAGGCTGAATAACACTCGACTGTATGCACACACCGCTTTTTGCTGGTGCGTCATGTGTTGATGGACACGGCGGCTCCCGCCTCTTGGCTACCATGAATAGTGCTGCCACGAACGTGGTGTGCCAATCTCTCTTCAAGATCCTGTTTTTGATTCTTTTGGATATGTACCCGGAACTGAGACTGCTGGATCATGTGGTGATTGTAGTTTTAATTTTGTAAGGCACTCTTCCATGTTGTTTTCCATGAGTGCTGCACCGTTTTCGTTCCCACCAACAGTGCACAAGGGCCCCAGAGTCTCCACGTCCTCACCAACACTGGTCACTGTCTGCGGCATTTGTTCCCTTGTTTTATCTCGTCCGTCCTAATGGGTGTGCGGTGGCATCTGTGGTTTCGATTTGCATTTCCCTGATGATTAGTGATGTTGAGCATCTTTTCGTATGCTTGTTGCTGTTTATGTATCTTTACAGAAATGTCTATTCAAGTCATTTGCCGATTTTAAAATTGGATTGTTTTGGTTTGTTCTTGAGTTGTATGAGTTCTTTATATATTCTGGATATTAACCTGCTGTCAGATACATGGTTTGCAAACATCTCTCGTTCCTAGGTTTCCTCTCACTCTGCAGATTGCGTCCTTTGTGCACAGAAGCAGCTTCTCAGTTCGATGTAGTCCCGTTTGTCTATTTTTGCTTTTGTCGCCTGTCTTTAGGTGTCACAGGAAGAAAGTCCTTCCAAGCTGACTCCCATCTGGAGACCGGGTAGGGGAAAGCTGGTGGTGGGGCGCGGGTCCATCGCCCCTATTTTCTGGTTGTTTCTGTACTCTCCTGAGTCCGGTACTAACCCATCTTCTCCCTGGCTGCCCACCTTTTGGCCCGATCTCCAGGAGGGGCTGGAAAGGAGTCCGGAGGGCTATCGTCTGCAGGCCGTGTGCAGACTGTCTTCTCCTGCCGTGAAAAGGGCCGTATCCACATACTGTTGCACGCCCTGAAGAACTCATACGGGGCAAGGCCCTCTTTCTGAGAGCGGAGGAGAACCTCTCATTAGCGTGAAGAAAATGTGCCAAGAGGTGGAGCCCTTGTTCGGGCAGGGGGGCCTTGTTGGGGTTCTAGGCGACAGAGTCAGCTTTGGGAGGAGGAGACCCTCGATGGGGACCCAGCAGCTAGGTCACAGTGACCTGCCCCCGCCAAAGTCTCCACCCACACCCTGCTTACTTTTGGGCACAGAGATCCAAGGCCGGGATGGCGACGGTACAGCAAGTGTTTCTCCACGGGGAGGCCTGGGGCCTGCCTGCAAACAATGTCTTGACCTCCCTCTGGGGTCCGACGGTGTAGACTTGGCTCTGGATCCTGAGAACTGGGTCCTTAGGGCTGCAAAGACTTTGTGTCCCCGCGCTGGAGGCTCAGGTACATTTTGAGGCGCGGGCCCTGCGGGCGACCCCTGCCCCAGGTCGAGCCCAGTCGGCGACCCGAAGTGCAGCGCCCCGGCGTGGGGGACGCGCCCCACGAGGCAGGCAGGATGGGCCTTGCAGCCGTTCATTAGGCGGAATGAATTGTTCACTGTGCCCGGAGTGGGTGAGGATGAGCCAGTGATTATATTTAAATTTGCTATAATTGATTTGGGGAAGAGATGCTGTGACAAGAACGAATTGATCATTAAATTTATTAACGAGATAAATTCCGCCACGAGTGAGCGGCTGGCTGGAGACGCAGGGGCCGCGCGCAGGTCCGGGCTTCCCGGCGCGAGTCCCGGCGGAACCCGCCTCGCTCGGCTGTAGGGCTTGGGGAGGGCGGCCCTAACGGCGCGGAGGTCTTCAGCGCCCCTCTTGCCCGACCCCGAGCGGCGTCCCCGCCTCGGGCTGCAGGAGCAGAGCTCCGCGGAGGCCCGGGCGCCCAGCGCTCCCAGGCCGGATGTTGCGCCCGTCTCCAGGCCCGGGCCTCCCCCTCTCTCTGCCCCTCCCGGGCTGCCCAGGCTTGGGGTGGGGGCGCTGAGGCTGGGCTGGCGGAGCTCAGGGGAAATAACCCCCAGATGTGCAACCGGCCAGGGGAGAGAGCCGTTCAGGCTGACCCTCCTCAATGTGTTAGAAATTAGAGAGAGAGATGTACGGATTGCAGATTTTTTTTAAAAACCTCAAAGCATCTGTCTTCCCTCTCTCCTTCCCTCCCCTCTGATTTGCCACCCCCTTTCCTCCGGGTTCTCTCTGAAGCACCAGCCGCAGCCATAGTCCCGGGTCCGCAGAGCACCTTTGGACTGCGGGCGGCGGCCCGGCCCTGCTGCCTGCCCCCGGCCGCCTCTGAGCAGCCCAGCGCCGCGCCCCGACCTTGGCTGCGCCGGGTTTATGGAAGGAGCCGCGGGCGATAACGAGCTGCAGGGGAGGACATTAATCTCACCCAGCCCTGAGGCAGAGGAGCGGCCGTAATCACCCAAATGAAACTCCTGGCCCTTCTGAACTCATTTATCGGCTGGGGGTGGGAGGGTGGCGCTGCTCGCCCACGCCGGTGCAGGGGAGAGAGTGACAATCACCGGAAGGAGGAAGGCACCCAGCCGCGGAGGAGCGGTGTCCGCTGATCCCGGGTCTCCGGGGCCCAGGGGCAGTCGCGGGCCGGGGACGGGAAGGGCAGCCGGGGAGCGCAGCGCGGGTTGGGCCCGCATGTGTGCAGCACATGGGCCTTCGGCGCGCCCGGCGCCCGCGTGATTGATGGCGCGCGCCGCCCGGGTTTATTAACCCAGAGCCACTGCAGCCGTGGGCGGGCGGCCCCGCTGCCGCCGGCCCCGCGGACGACGTCAGCACAGAGGAGCCGACCAGGCCACGCGGGAAGGTCCCGCCGGCGGGGAGGCCGTGGCGGGGGACAGAGGGAGGCACCCCAGCTCGGCGTCTTCCAGGAAAGAGCACGAGTAGGCCCACGGTGTCGCCACCGCAAATGCCACTCAAGTCTAATCGTTGGAAGCTTATTTTCTGAAACGTTCAAATGGTGTATTTCCACTTCTGGAGCGCCGACGCAGCATAAGGATCCCGCAAGGAAATTGGAAAATAGCAACGCTGAGTCAACCGTCACTCTCCTGCGAGTCACTTGTCCCGGGACAGGTGTGAGCCAGGCGCCGAGCACGCGCTGACACCTGGCCTCAGGTATTTTTACTAACGTTTCACACCTGCGAGTCCGTGCAGCAGGCGTGGAGGTGGTCCTGACACTGATCTGCGATTACGATTTTCACCCTCGGGTGTCAACCGCAGAATGGACACCCTCCCCATCATTTCAACAACCAAAATAGTGAAGCCCGCTTTCGTAACACCCCTCCGAAAGATTTTCACTCTCATCCAGTAAAAAACCAATTTATTTTACATTCCATCGTGGGCGATGGGAGAAGCTAAATAATTTAGCATGCATAAGTAGACGTTTCTTTTTTATATATAAATACAATATACAAAAATAAAGGCAGTACAGTTTTGAGATTTCCAGCAGTCTGAATGCTCATGACGTAAGTTCTTTCCCCCTAAGACATATAAGCATAAAACCTTTTCTCTTTTTTCAATGCTCAGCAGAACGGCGTTTCCAGAGACGGATTCAAGTTTCAGAGGTCATTTAACACTGTGGGTTTCTGCCTTCTCTGGTGAGGGACGAGGCGAGGCGAGGCGAGGCGAGGCGAGGCCTCCCTGGGTAGAAGTCGGTGCTTCTCACAAGCACCTCCCCCCGACGAAATTTGATTTTGAAAGGACTAGAGTTCAAGTTTGAGCCCGCTGTGTCTCCCTCTCTCTGTTGTTGAAGAGCAGACGAGGCGCTGCGGCCCAAAGGGACGCCCAGGACCCGAGGCGCAGGCCGAGGCCCCCAGCTCCGGGCGCGGCGCGCGGTCGGGGAGGCGCAGAGCCGCGCTCGCAGCCCGGGGCCTGGGCCGGTGGGTGCGGGTGCAGGTGCAGGGGGCTCCGAAGCCTCCGGGCCGAGACCGCTCGCAGCGCCGCACCTGCCGGCCGCGGGCTCCTACTGCGGCGGGGGCTGGCGCCCGGGCCCGCCGGGCCGCGGGGGCGGCGAGTCGTCCTCGGAGGAGCAGTCGGAGGACGCGGCGCGGGCGCCTGCGCCGTTGCTGTAGGGGAAAGGGTCCTCGTCGTCCTCGTCCTGGTCCTCCTCAGGGTCACTGTCCCTCAAGTCCCGCAGGCGGCGTCCGCCGGCCTTGTCCCCGGCCGCGGGCGGCCCGAGCAGCTCCTGCGCGCCCTGCTCCTCCGCGCCGCCGCCCTGCCCCGCGCCCCCACCGCCGCCTTTCTGCTTCTCCGCCTCCTGCGCCGCCTGCTCCTTGGCTTTTTTGCTGCGTTTCCATTTCATCCGCCGGTTCTGGAACCAGATCTTCACCTGCAGGCACGAGCGGGCGTGAGAAAGCGGCCATCTCCGCCCTGGGTTCCCACCTCCTGCTGCCCAGCTGCGTGCACCCGGGACCCTGCCGCCGCCTCCCGGACCTGCGGGCGGACTTGAGATGGGAGGACTCAGGTGCCAGGGAGGGGCTGGTAGCTTCCTTTCCTCCCCACCCCTACTGGTCAGCAAACCCCAGAGCTGGGCTGGGGGATCCAAGGCGGCTTGGACCGTCCCAACGTCCCTGGCCATTGACTTTCTGCCCGCGGCCTCGGGCTGCGGCTGGAGGGCCAAAGCAGCAGGGCGCATATCTGTGAACTTCAGGATGTTCCCTCATCTCTTTCTGGAGCAAAATTTCTCGAATGTGGCCTGGGGACTACCTTCTTCAGAATGAAGGGAATGGTGGTTAAATGCAGATTCTTGGGCCCTACCCCAAACTACTGAACCAGACCGCTGGGCTCAGGCATATGAACCCTTGCACCAGCCAGGTGGACCGTCCAGGCGCGCAGATCCAGATGCCCAAGACAGCGGCGGCTCAAGAGTGCAGAGGTGACAGTGTCTCGGGGGAGGCCAAGAGGCCCTGGGGGCGGCGGGGGGGAAACGCGCACCTGGGTCTCCGTGAGCATGAGCGAGGTGGCCACCTCGAAGCGCTTGGGCCGCGACAGGTACTTGTTGAGCTTGAACTGGTGCTCCAGCTCCAGCAGCTGCTGGCTGGTGAAGGCCGTGCGCGGCCGGCGGCACTTCCCCAGGAGGTTCGACTGCGCCTGGGCTGCGGTGCGGAAAGGGCAGTGAGGTCCTCAGCCCCCTCTCCCCCATGCTGCCCACACCACTTCCCCAAAGCCCATGGCTGCAGAGCCCGGCCCTGCGGAGTGGGGCTCTTCCCTCAGCATCAGCACCTGCTCCCCAAGGAACAGGGGACTCAGGACCCAGAGTGGAACTGAGCGGTTTGGGTTTCATGGGATCAAGTCTTTTTGTCTGGGACAGCGTCTGAGTGTCCCCATTAAAGGGGGCCTGTCACCTGGGCGGGCCCTCTCCACCTGGGCCAGCACTGGTAGGAAGAGGTTGGCCCAGAGGAGCCAAAGCCCCTCCCCCTCCTCGCTGCACCTTCTGGGATTTGGGTTCAGATCCCGATTGGGGTGGGGAGGAACTGGTCCTGTGGGTCAGGAGCCCCACCACCACCTCCTTAGAACAGAGGAGGAGAAAAACAAACACAAGAGGAAGGGAGGGAGGGAAGGAACCAAATCTGGGGCCTAAATATGTGTATTAATCAGGGGCTCTCCCACATTTCAAATTCTTTTTCTTGACAAGCCTCCTCCTCAGGGAACAGAGGGCAAAGCCCGGGGAGGTTGGGAGCCTTTTCAGGCCAATTCTCATTACGAAAATGAAAGGCAGAGGCAGAGGCGGATCTGGCTTTCTGTGTGTTCAAGGAGGCCTGTCCGGCTTTATTTACATAATTTCGCACGGTTACATCACAGAGAATTTTATGACCTCAAAACGAGACTTCCCTTGATTTCCCAGGAGCCTGACAAGTGTTAGACAATAAAAGAAAGAAAGCAAAGGAAAGAAAAGAGGCCAGCCGGGCCTGGATGAGCTCAGGTCCCCCGGGATGGGCAATTTGCTTTATAGGAAGGCCCACGCCCCCTGCTTTAGTTAAACAAGGCCCCGAATTCCCAACTTGACAATACATTAGAACTTTAATTAAAACAGTGGCTCCGAAGGGACCATTTGGGAAATGCCATCCAACAGGCAGAGACAACCAATTAAAGGAAACCAAACAGGTTTTCCAGTGGCCAGAAAGGAGAGCTCGGGACACATTCCGCCGTCCTGGCTGCACACCTACCGTCGCCCTTTAGGGCTGCGGTGTTCAGATTCTTTTTCCCAACTCAGAGCTGGCTGTGTTTTTAATGTGGCCACATCCAGGTCAAGATGAGGAATCAGAGATGGGCAGGTGCGTTGGCAAAGTATCCCTCTTTAATCTATTTTCCAAGTGACCTTGGGCTCTGTGAAGGTCCCCGAAATCACCCTGGTGGCCGTGGAGCCCTAGAAGGCTTGTGTGGAGACCACCCGCTTTGGACCCACCCCGGGGGCGACTAAGTGCCCCAGGTCTGGGAAATGCAGGTCATATTGGAAAATCCGTGTGGTGGCTTTCTATCAGAAGGGGCCCAGAAGGGTGTCCTGGGTTTAAGTGGCTGACAGGGGGTTAGCAGAAATGTCTGGGGCTACGGCCCCCAAACAGAGGTGAGGTGAGTTTCCCTCCTCTTGCTGGGAGCCAGTAGGAGCTGACTCTCCAACGGAAGGGATGGGTGGCCATTAGGGCCTTCTTGAGGCCGAGCTGGGAAAGGCCCAGGGTGGCTGTGGGCAAACAGTGAGCATGCTGGGATTTTTCTCACCCTCGTGTGACTTCTCCAGCCTCTAGGGTCCTAGCTTTTCTCTGTTTAGTCACAACCATGGCTTCTAGCAGAGGAATCTGCATTCTGGAGTGTTTACTTCTGTTTTCTTTTTTGCTTTTTCCCTTCCCTGCCTGCATTTCCCCAGTCTAAACAAATCCACTCAGACAGAAACAATGGGGTCTCTTTGTTTGGGTGTTTGCGGCTGGAAGTGTAAAGCCCTATACATCTTCTACTCTGGCCTGACTCAAAGGTAGCTGACCCGGGTGGGGCGAGCTGGGAGAGCCAGCCCTGGAGCACCAGCCCCTGTGTCCGTGAGTGCCAGGAAAGCCGGAGTGACCCAGGCCTCCGGGGAGGTGTCCAGCCTGGGTGAGGAGGAAGCCCTCCTCCCAAGCCTAGCGGCTCTTGGATGGGGGGTAACTGGGCCTGCCTCACCCCCACCTTGGGGAGGAAGTTGATATCCTGTTGGGCACCATGGATTCAGGGGAGGGGCACCTGCTGCTTAGAGTCCTTGCATTGCTTGGTTCAGGCCAGGCCATCTCCTTCTCGGACATCGCACCCGGGACCCAGAGCCCTTCCAGGGGAGGGTGGCCCCCCAGCAAGGGCCACTCCAGGTCCGCCTGGGCCCTGGCCTTGCAGCCCTGGGCCTCCCGAAGCCTGTTTCTCTAGTTCGCTGCTCCTGGAACTCTCCCTTTCCCGGGAGGGGGCGGAGGTCTCTCCAGAGGTCAGAATGGGGGACCGAGCCAAGTTCCTTTCCCGGTGATAAGCCCCTGGTGTCTGAGACGCACACCCCCATTCCCAGGCCGGGCTAATGCAGGGCGCTCCTCAGCTCGCCTTCCCCCGCCACTTCCTCCTCTAGCCCGCAGGTTAATCATTAGATTCCAGTCTCACACCTCCAACTGCCCCTTCCCCTTCAGAGAGGAAGAGAAGGCAAGGCCCGCGCGTGGCCATTTTAATAATTCGCGGCCAGTCTCCCGCGGAGCCCGTGCGAGTCCTCGCAGGCCGCGGGCAGAGCCGAGGCGGCTCGCAGCGCTCCCATAGCTCGCTCTGCGAGGAGCCGAGAGCAGAGGGAAGGAGGTGCCGGGTGGAAGGGGATGCGCGAGAGAACCGCTGCCGTCCTCCCGCACCCGCCCGGGGGCTGCGTCGGTACTCACAGTTGAAGTCGGGCATCTTGGGCAGGATCATGCCCGCGGTGGACGCGCGCAGCCACTGGTCCAGCTGGAAGGTGCCGGCGCCCAGCTTGATAGGGTCGGCGGGGTGCGCGGGGTGCGCGCCCTGCACCTGCGGGTACGAGTAGGAGAGCGCCGGGTGCTGGCCCGCGAGTGCGGCCGCCGCTGCCGCCGCCGAGTAGCCGTAGACCGGGTGGCTGTAGAGCGCCGCCTGCGCCGGGAGGCCCGCGCCGCCCTGCGCGCCCCCCGGGTGCAGCCCCAGCGCCAGGCCCCCCGCGGCGGCGGCGGCGGCAGCGGCGGCGGCGGCGGCGGCAGCGCCCGGGTGCGCGTGGTGGTGGGGCCCCCCATGCCCGCCGCCGGTGCCGCCGCCCGCGCCCAGGAAGCCCGGCTTGGGCAGCAGCGAGCAGTGCGCGGCCAGCAGGCGAGGCGGCGACGGGCTCTCGGTGCGCAGGCGGTCGGCGGGCGCCGCTGGCGGCTCCGAGGACGCGGGGCTGCAGCTGCCGCTCGCCCCGCCGCCGCCGCCGCCGCCGCCTCCACCACCACCGGGGCCAGATGCCGCGGCCGCGAGCGACGTGACCAAGGCCAGCGGCGCGCTCTGCGCGGAGGCGGCTCGCGGAGGGTCCACCGCCAGCAAGGCGTCGATGCGGAAATTTTTGGATTTTTCCATCGGCTCGTTTGGGACTGACGATCAGGGCCCGGTGGTGGGTGGCGCGGCCGTGTGCGGGCTCGTAGAGTCTGTGTGTGGCGGTGGCAAGCCCGGGTGCTTGGTATTGTATCGTGATTGTTTGCCAATAATCAAAGTCGCTGCCGGAAACTCAGCCCAGGGAGACCATGGTCCGGGCGCCTCCTCCGTGCGGGCCCCGCCCCGGGCCGCACTCACGGGAGCTCACACTCGCTCGCACAAACTCCCACGCGAGTGCTCTCGCACGTCTGGGCCCGGGAGCCCGGCTCTCTGCGCTCCAGCCCTCAGCGACCGCGCCGAGGCCGCTGGCGCCGTGGTGGGGACCCGCGCCCCTCCGCGCACTTGAAGCTCAGCGCGCTCTCCTATTGGCGCGCGCGC
Source organism: Indri indri (assembly GCA_004363605.1). Lineage (NCBI taxonomy): Eukaryota > Metazoa > Chordata > Mammalia > Primates > Indriidae > Indri > Indri indri. Next base: position 22,980 of record RJWJ010014487.1, on the reverse strand, counting down.
GCGGGGCCCGGGGAGGGGCGCCGGCTCCACCATTGGCCGAGGGGCGCACCTGTCACCGTGCGCCGCCCGTCGCCCCGCCCCTGCACCGCGAGGTCCTAAACAGCTCAGGGTGCTGAGCCGGGATGGCCTGGCGGGGACTGCGCCTGGGGTTGGAAGACTGAGCCGCCACCTAGGGTCCCTGCCCCGTCCTCCCGAGGTTGCTGAGCAGGGCGGCGGGCTCTGGCAACCCCTGGTCCCCTGGAGAGCCCCGCGGCTGCCCTAGTTCCACTCCCGAGACACCTTGTCGCGCTCAGGACTGGCGTTTCCTGGAGCCAGCAGTACGCGTCCTCTCCCGCCCGCTCATCGGCACTTGAGTCTGTCCACTTGTGCCTCGGGAAGCCCAGTCGTTTCCCGCTTTCAAGTGCCCACGCCGCGCCCAGACCTGGCTGCTCTGCCGAGTGACGGCAGCTCACTGAAAATCACTGTTTCCCGAGCCCTCTCTGCTCCTGGGTCTCAGGGTGCAGCAGGGGCGGTTTGTGTCCCTGTCGCCAGCGCTCTGACGGTCGGGCTTTGCTGTTTGCGCTGGGAGGTTCCCGCATTTCAGGTGTGGGGGGGCGGGCAGGGGGAGTGGTGCGCGTGGGCTTGAGTTTGGCTTCAGGATCCTCGCTGGAAGCCCCCGCCCGGCTCACGGGTAGAGTCTGCGCGGCCTCGGCTGCCTTGGAGACCTCACCGACGTGCCATTGAGCGCGTCCTCGGCGACAAGCTCTTCCCCACTGCCGGGATGCCCATGGACGTGCGAGCGTGGGGGGATGGAGGGAGATGCAGTTTCTCCTGCTGCCACTGCGTCCTGGGAAGTGAGGAGGAAAGGGTTTCCCGACTGAGCGAGGCAGGTGCGGCTGCAGACCTCCCTGCCCCCCCCATACACACACTTCAAATATTTACAGTAAACACACTTCCAAGGGCTTTTTCGAAGCCGAAAGAATCCACACACAGGCCAAAAAGTCAGGCGGCCGCAACGGCAGGCTTTGTGGATAGCTCCACTCAGCAGTTACCTTCCCGAGCAGCCTGCGAGGGAGGGAGCCTCAGGTCGCCAAGCCAGGGCTGCCCACGCGGGCGAGGCGGGAGTAAGGACGGGAAGGGGCTGTGGGAGGAGTAGGGGCCAAAGAGAAAATCAGTGCCTGGGAAACTTTAAAATTAGCAGCCAGGGCGCTACAAGGGGGTATTTTAAAGGTAAATCTAAGGACTGGGCAGTTTCTCTTCCAAAGCTCTCTTGCCTAGGTGAGGGCTGATGACAGGGATTTGTTGTGAGCGGTGTTTCTTCTTCGTTGCAACACAGGATAGTTCTGAGACACGCACTGGCTGCAAGGGTACGAGGGCAGCAGTGGGTAAGTTACAGCAGCTTGCAATGAATGTTGCATAGCTCTGCAAAAGCCAGAAACTAGTGAATAGAAATTACAGCATTTATGTGGAATTCGTGTTGCCTTTATGTGGTATCTCTTTGGGATGATAAAAATGTAGTTCTGCCTCTAACTGGGGAGAGGGAAACACTCCTATTTCTTGAACATCTACTGTGTGCTACAAGCTTTCCAGAATTATCTTCCTTAATCTTCACTATGACACTCCAAGGAGGATCTTATTGCCATTTGCTAGAGTACAGGTTCAAAGAGGGTGAGCCTCTTGTCCCCAGCAGACAGGAAAGCCCCAGAGCTGGGACTGGGACCAGGTCTGAATGCAGGGGCCACATAGTCCCCAGCCTGGTGTACCTAACCCTGAGGTCCTCCTCCTATCTGTTCCCTTGGGGGAAGGGGGCTTTAGAGGGGAGCCCTGAGATGCTCAGCCACCTGTTCCCAGGGTAGGAAGCCAGGACCTTGGGCCCTGGGGTGGAGAGCAGTGCTGGCCGCCTCCTCCTCCAGGGCTTTGGCTCTAAGGCTGACTTGCCTTCTCCTTTGTCTCATCCCCCCAGCCGCTGGGTCCGGTTAGTTAGTCCTGAGGGCAGTGACTTGGGAAGCTGGGGGAAGGGAGTGGCCGCAAAAGGAATTTCCCCAGATGGGTCTCAGAGAACCTGCTGCCACTCTCTGACCTAAGATAAGCACTGCCAGGGTTAGTTTAGTTGGTGTTGGGATGTATGGTCCAGACTCAGTAAAATCACCCCATCTTCCTCAACAAAATCATTGCTTTTTGTGACTCCTAGAGGAATTCATTTCACCCCTTTTTGTTCTACAGCAACCATGCTCCCAAACCCCTCAACACCCACCCCCTGCTTCACTCTGCCTGGGACCAGCTGAGAGCACACCCTGAGAATGCAGACGGGACAACAATGTGTGCAGCAGGTCCATTGGGTGGCAGCCCCCCCCCCCCACCAGTCTATAAGTCTGTACCACCTGTGGGCTGAGCGAGGCTGTCCAAAGAGGACTCAGTGTGGGCAGCAGTGGGTCCTGGCCCTGCCACGCTCTAACTGCAGCTCCACTTCAGATGTCTAAAGCTCCTTGTCTTGGTGGATTTGTTTCCACCCCCTAGAGAAGTAGGGGTTGAACCAGATGGACTCTATAGTACTGAAGGGCTTTAAAATTATCACACATTCTGTTTATATTTAAGAATAAGTTCACACAAATTAAAGGTTCTCTGTAAAGTTGTATGGTAAGAGGCAGTGTTTGGGGAGAGAAAGGGCCCTCTCTGGGAAGTTGTGGGTCTTTGTGTGGTTTATGATGTGTGAACGGAGCATGCTGGGTCTCTTCCTGTTCCCAGTGTCTGTGTTGACCCAGCCCAGCTGGCTTTGGGGCAGACAGGAGCTGGGCTTGGGTCTGGGAACCAGGCAGGGAGAGATCAAAGGTCTGATCCAGCGGTCCTCCCGGCCCTGGGTCTCCAGGTAACTCCTCTCTCCTGCAGCCCCCGGGCAGGATCCAGCCCTGGGACAGCAGGGAGAACCCTTGGTTTCCCAAGAAAAGCAGGGAGGGCCTGGTGCGCCTGGTGAGGATTGGGAATAAAACCTACATATTCACATATTCACAAAATGAAAGGCAGGTATCATTCATTTACTTATCATTTATATCTTGCTTTCTTCCATGTGAAACAGGACAGGTACAACAGAAGGTGTAACATGAAGGTGAATTTGAGGGCACTGGTTGGCTGAAGCCCAGGGCGGAAGAAGCCTTTTCCCTGGCATAGCCCTCTGCGTGCACCTCCCACTTTTCCTGGAACTGCAACCCAGGGCCAACAGACAGGACCTCACTTCAGAGGGGCCGTGCAAATTAGTAGCCGTCCTACTGAAACCACGCACCACTCAGCAATGTAACCTTTTGAGGTTTCCTTCAGGAAACTGAGGCATGAGGCTGCTGTGTGTCTGGCCAGAGGTCAGGACATAAGCAGGTGGTGACAATGGGACTTGCCCCTGGCTTAGGTACTAGCTTGGTTAGGCCACCTGGTTGGCGATGCTCCAGCCTCCTTCCTGGCTGGTCAAAGCCACCCTGGGGACCGGTACACCAGCCTGGGTGCACAGAAGAGGACCCGGGGTCATGAGAAGGCAAGCCGGGCAGGGTCTGCTTGCCCCCGCCCCTGCAGAGCCCCAAGGGCCAAAGGTATGAAGTTGTTAGCACCTGTCCTTTGATCTGCTGCCCTCCTCTCTGACCCCAGCAGCTTGGCCTTTAAAGGAGTCTGGAAAGGATGGGACTCAGGAGGTAGCAGCCCTGAAACCCGCACCCCCCCTCAGCAAACCCTGAGGTGGAGGTGGGTCCCCGCCTGCCAGTTCGCTGCGCCTTCCTGTCAGCCCCTCTTCTCAGCCCTTCCTTGTACACCTGAATTATGTGTGTTGCCCTTTGGAGGGCACGGTCACCCTTGACTCTACCGGTGTGGCACCACCGGGCAAGCTGGGAACAAAAGCTGACCCCCCCCAGGCCATCCCAGTGGGTGTCACTTGTCTGTCCCTCTCCATCAGGCCCAGCCCAAACTGGGGGCTTGGTAAGAAGTTAGGAAGATGCTGCAACATATAAATTTGTAAAAATCCAGCAACCCTTGGGCCTTCTATTTTTGGAAATTTCCTCCAGATACAAAAATATCTGCTTCATGCCCAGACTTTGGGCAGACTCCCAGCTTCCCCGACACTGAAGGGAAGGGACAGGCCTGGCCACCCAGGGCTCAGCCAGCTGGCCCCAGGGTTCTTCCTGACCCAGGGAACCAAAGCCTTCCCAACCTCTTCTGTTGCATGAATTCCAAGCTCCTGGGTCATAAAGAGAACCAAACCCCGGGAGGAGAAAGGGAAGCTCATTTGAGCCCCTTTAATCACGTTGGGCAACAACCCTCGTTAGAAATGAAAGACTTCTCTGAGAAACGTATATTTTTGCTACAAAATTTTAATTTTATACTTTCACACGGGGCCTTCTGCATACTAACGTGAGGAACAGGGTCAATAACAAATATAAGCAGGAAGTGGGCTTTTTCAGAATGCTGCAACCTACATTACCCTTCTCCAAATGAATACCAGCATCCAGGCTAGGTGTCCTGTGAGTCTTGCAAAGAGGGGATTTATACTGGAAGACTGAGAGCAATGCGTTGCACACTTTACGCGAACCTGGTGCCCAGTCCCGTGTGACATGTTCAAAAATCGAAGACTCGATTTCTAAAGGCTCCACGTGGGTGTTCATGCAGCATGTGCCGGAGGCGCCTGGGCACACCTTTCTAACCCACCTGTCCACCCACCTACCCCAGTGGGAGCAGGAGAGGGTCATTTTGCCAGACACCTGCAACTCTGCCACCAGGGAACAACGTGTGCAAACACAGGCAAACAACTCGATCTGTGTTACAAAAGGCTGGTGTCTGCCCCAGCCTGGACTGTGACTGCTGACCTACAGGCTGCCAGGGGTGGGGGCAAAACACACAGGGAAGAAGCACAAATGCACAAAAACAGATGTTGCTCAGGGACGTTTTAATGCTTCAGTGTGTGAATTTTTAGTGCATTCTGACTCGACATTATGGCTGAATAGTAGCGCGCTAATGTCCAAATCCATGTTAGATAATGGCAGGAAGTCTTAGCTAATTGGTCTATTTAGTAGTTGCTGAGGTGGCAGAAGCTGGCTGCTGGCAGAGAGTGGGGGGAGGCGGGAGAGAGAGGGGCTGAGAGCTGGGAGAGCCGGGACCTCTCCTCCTGCTCCTTCCCAGAGCTGGGGAGTAGGGAGGGGATTTCCCTGGATGGGCAAATGGTGTCTGTGGTCAAGTTCACCCCTTTCATGCCTCTTCCCACAGGTGCACACATCCAGGGCCTGAGGAGGGACACTGACAGTGCCCATAAGGTCCCAGGCTCGGCCCAGCATGGCAGGGCGTCTATTTGCCAGTGGGACCTGGCTGGTAGGCCCTGACATTCTTCCGGCTCTTCCCTCCCTCCCCATACCTGCCCCCAGCCGGGTTCTGAAATGGGGTTGGGGGTGGGGGTTGTCCTGGAGGGCAGAAGGAAGCTAACCTGTCAAGACTCCGTGCCTGCCTGCCGCACTCTCTGAACTGGGAATATTTTATCCGAGAGGAATGCAAAGGTGGAGAGACCAGCGTCACATGCATAGCGTGGGGGGGAGCAGATTTACAATGGACTCTGACCTGCTCCCAAGCCCACAGTGCCTCACCCCTGCCAGGATGCCCCAAATGCTCACCGCATTGCCATGTGCCTGCTCCTCCGAGTCTCGCCCAATACTCAAAACACACCTGTGAGAAAACGTGCTCTGCTCAGGAACCACAGCACAGGGTCCCACCTGGCTTTGACTGCAGGTCCTGTAGGTAGGCCAGGCCTTCATCATCCGGATCGATCTCGTTCGTTACTGTATTATAATCTCCCTGTTGCATGATTCTAATAACTTATTTCCCACTCGGCCCTTGACCCGGCTTGCCTGTACCTGTGGGACAAACTGCCCGGCAGGGAGGTGTCTGTTTTCAGCTGAGGCGCACACAGGCACCTTTCGACTGTTTCTGCAGGGACCGAGGGGGAGGGAGAAAAACCGCGACCCCCTCCCCCAGCCTCCCCGCAGTCCCGGGGGGCCTGTGCTGGGGCAAGATAACTTGGCTAATGAAGCCGCTAAAGGGCCCTGGTGACCCGCCGCGCCTCCCCAGGCCCATCTGGGAAATTCCACTGAAAGGCCGAAGAGCGCTCTTCACCCGCCGCTGTCTGTCGCTGCGGGAGCCGCGACCCCTGTGACTCTGGGCCCCTTACATTAAAATAATTACCGGGCGGAACAGGTGGCCCACTCTGGGCTCTCGGGAGCATCTGGTCTCCCGACGGCCGCCGCGCCACCAGCGGAGGAGAGCAGCCGGCCCAGAGGAGGGAAGGACCGGGCGCTGGCCCCGAGCCAAGCGGGGGTGGGGGGGACCTTCCCGGGTGCTGGGGGTCGGGGCACCCAGGCCTCCGCGGCCTAGCGGGCCAAGGCCTGAGGCACCGCAGTGCGCGCACCACGGTGGCCCCTCCTGGCCACCTGCGCCGCCACCCAGGCTCGGGAGATGGACTTCCAGGGCAGAACCCTGAACTCAAGCGCCTGCCTCTGAGCTTGGAGCAAATCCTTAGGTTGGGCTCCGCGCCAGGGGCTCGCCGGAGAGGGCGCCTGCCACGTCGGCCCTCGGGGCTGGCAGCCACGCGCGCCAGCGAGTGCGCGCACGTGTGCGCGTTTTGAGAGCCGTGTGCGCACGTGTGCGCGCGGGGGCTCCCGGTTCTCCCTTCCCGCCCGCAAGCATCCAGCGCGGCCGAGGTCCACGCGGAGTCCCAGGCCCGACGGGCGGGGAACCGAGGGGGTCCCGGCTGTACTGCTAAAAAGAGAACGTCGCAGCCCAGGCGCCGGGCCAAACCTATTGCCAAAAACATATTACACTGCGACATTCTGTAAATGAGATAATGATACATAAACCCGGATGATAGATGTGTCGTGCCTGGGATGTCTTCTCTAAATTAGCTGCTCGCATCGACTGCTAATAATGGCGAGTTTATGAAAGCAATTTCAGAGCAAACTGCGAGAGGGTCTTCTCACTCTAATCAGCCTGCCTGGGCTAATGCACGAGGGGGTCAGGCTGAGAGTTATTGACACGCCCGTGCCCTTAACCTGTTTCCCAATAAAGCTGATTAGTTTTTGTCAATTCATCAGCTAACCACTCTCGCTGGAACTGCATCAAAGCCATATTCGCTCAGGGGAAATCAACAAGTCACAGATCAGCTCCATTAAGGGGCCCGGCCTGGCCAGGACCGTTCTGGGGCCAAGGATGCCGCCCCTCCAGAGCTACCCAGAGTGGCTGACAGCGTGGGGCCCCCCTTAACTCTGAGCACCATGACACGGATGAGTATGGCAAAGTTACTGTGTCTGGAGACGGCCAAAGAGAGCTTTTCTGCCCAGTGCTATTGCTGGGCTGTCCCGGGCCCTGGCTGTCAGTGTTTGGGCCAGGTCGCTTTCCAGGCAAGGTGGAAGTGGAGCCTAGCCAGCGTCACAGGGCAGTGGGGAGCAGAGGGCGCCAGGAGGGGGACTAGGCGTGCACACAGTGTCTGCCATGTGCTTGCACACCCCTCCTATGCGTCCCCAAAGCAAACAAGGGTGAAGAGTGCGGGAGTCTGGGCCCTTCCTAGGGTAGGTTGAGGACAGGCCCGCAGGGGGCCTGAGCGTTGACTGCAGACAGGGAGGTGTTATTTGGGCGGGATCCTACTCATACCCACGGCCCACCTGACTGTGACCTCCTCAAGCCTGAGGCAGGGGGGCTCGGTTTGGGGTTCCTGTTGCTGTCTCTGCCTGCGCTCCCCTGAGCCAGCTACAAATCCGCCCCTGGCCAGGCTGCAGGAAGGGTCCGCTCAGGCCTCCCTGGGCTCCCTCTGGCACTAGCTAGTGGATGGCTGTTGGTGGAGTGACCTGGCGCCCTGGCCGATGGTGGGGGGAGGGAAGCCTGCGCTGTTCCTTTAAGCCCCTGGCCACCGCAGCATCCCAGCCCCAGCCCCCTTCAATTTAATTTCATTAAAACAGAGCATGAATATTTCTATTAAACCTAAAATGAAATATGAAGCCATTTAGACTCTGCCTGCACCAATCACCCAGATTTATGACTTTTATTCATCACATCAAGAGCTTGGAAAAATGAATTTTCTTCACCCAGGAAGGAAATAAAATCTCAGGCTTGGTCATTTCCAGAAAGCTGTTAATTTGACCATGTGGTAATTACTTTCACAATTAACTAAAATACAAATCAACTTGACAAATTGGGCTAGTTTATATATTAATTAGCCCCCTTAAATTTATTCATTATGAAAAGACAATTTAAGGAGACCTGCGGTGTCTGTTTTATTGCAATAAATTATTGTTAGGAAATGGGTCTAATAAAATATCTTAATATTTAAGGATATTGTATACGCGGGGGGGATGCTTTATTGACAATTTCATTTTCCAATTAGTAATTTTGTTGTAATATATCTGCGAACCCGGGACTCCGGGCGGGGAGGCAGGATTCCCCGCTGGGGCAGTCGGAGCCGCTGGGTCTGAGTGCCGGTGGAGCAGGGGCGAATTCCTTCGGCAGGGCCCGCGGCGACCGGACGGACGCAAAGGTGCGGTCGGGGCAGGGGCAGGTCCGCGCGCCGCCGAAGCCGGCCCAGGAAGCTGCGCTCACCAGGGTCCTCCTCCCGACAGGCCGCGGGGCTGATTTAATAGAATGTCGATAGAATCATTCGATGCCTTTTAGCTTGTGATCTTTATAAATGTCCCTCTATTAAATTAGAAAATGATTCTCTTCTCGTTTAATTGTATTCTTTCGTTTCTTATTTCCAATTAATTAGTCCTATCGATGTTGCAATATTTTAAGTGACTTGAGTCCGTTTCCAGTTAGAATATATGGGTCAGCACATGCAATTTTATACCCGACAGAACTATATAATGTGGGTTTTAACTACTCGTTCCTCATCTGTCTTAAACATCTGGCCGGAATGCGCCACCGGCCAACTCGCAGCTCCTTCCTGGGTCGGTGGGCACCGCGCGGCGGCTCCCGGGCTCCTGCCCGCCCTCCCGAGCCTGGGGCCAAGGGGCGGGCACGCGGGGGCGTCCGGCCCGGGCCTCTGCTTGGAATTCCTCCTGTGTTAATGCTGGCCGGCCCCGCGGCTCTGGAATCCGTAGACCCTGCAGGGGAGCGCAGCGCTGCGCCGTGTTCCCAGGGCACGGCCGGACCGGCACCCGGCGCCCTCCTTGTCCTCCTTTGGGCCCGGGGGATCGGCCTGGTTCTGGGGTGCAAGCCAGGAGGGGCTCTCGTGGCACCTCAGCTCCACCCCGCCTCCCTCCTTGCTGCCTTCCAAGCCTTTAAGAGCACTTTTCAAAGGACCGCGTCGTCTCTCCCCAGTGCCCTCGCCCTCCTCGCGGGCGCCCGCGCCGCCCAGCACCGAAGGCGGCACCTCTGCTTTGGGGGCTGCGCTGCGGCCTTGGGCGTTACCGCGACGGCGCTCCTCGCCCACAATCTTCCACCACCCCGCCACCGACCACCTGACAGCCAGGCCTGAGCGGGAGAGGACTACGATTCTCCTTAACTGACAAGTCACTGATTCCTCCCGGGCAGATTGACGGGCCGCCGCTGGCCCCAGCGTCCCCGCGCGCCCACCGCAGTGGGGCCCCCAGGCCGTCTCGCCCAGCCCAAGCCCGGGCGACAGGGCGGGGGACGGCGGCGTCCCAGCCAGAAGGAAGAGGGGTGCGGGGAGGGGCCGGGGCCGCCGCCCCTTCCTGCTGCAGGTGAGCACCGGGCCCGGGCCCTGCTCGGTGCCCGCTGCTGGGCGCGGCCCGTCCGCCCGGGCTCGGGGGCCCTGCTCATCGCGGCGCAGGGGTCGGTGGAGGGCGTCAGAGCCGGCCCGTCCGACGCCGCGAGTCCTCCTGGGGGCGGGGAGGTCTCCCCCCGCGGGGACCTCGCCCCTCGCCCGGCCTCAGCCGCAGGGTCGCGAAGCCCCAGCCTCGTTCGGCGCGGAGAGCCGCAGTCTCGGGATCTTGGGAGCCCCTTGGCCGCTCTTCTGCCCTCGGAGCGAAGCCAGAAACCCCTGTTTTGTGTATTTCTTTTTTTATTTTTTAATCCCACGTCTGAATTGAGGGAGGCGCATCTCCCACACGCGCCCGACAACCCGATCATCACGCTCAGGGACTACAGAAGGCTCTGTTTTGTGTATTTCTAACTAATCCCGCCAAAGCCCACGACTTCCTAGGACGGGAAGGCCCCCACCCCACCGCCGTAGCACGTCCCCCTGAGCCTCGGGTTTTCCGCAGAGCAGAGAGACCGGGTTTCCTCGTTGGGCGGCCTACCTCCGGACGGAGGGAAGACTGAGGAACGCCCCAGGACACGCTCCCCCACCGGCGGACGAGGGCTCCCTTCCGTTCTCCTCCCAAACCTGGTTCCTGCTCCTTAGCTCTGCTGCCTGCAGCCAGGGACGGGGCTGGCTCGCCAGGGGAGAGATTGACCGTTTTAAGTTCAGACCTTAGAGACCAGGTAGGAAACTAGGTGAGGAGCTTAGTGTCTGGCCCAGGGTCCTAGGGCGGGACTGGGGCCTGATTCTTGACAGCCAGCGCCCCTTCTGGAAATCATCCCCTCTGGAGAGAACACCTGTTCTTACACCTGCTCTCAGTGGAAGGCAGTAGCTGGGAGGGTGGGGTGTCTTCAATACAACTGCATTTTTTGAGGGCAGAGGAGGATTCTAGGTCAATGGGAGCAGCAGCCCGTTCCCTCAGAGCCCCTGGTTCAGATGAGAAAGGAAGCAGCCTGCAAACCCTGTGAGAGAGTCTAAGAAATCTCTAACTAGACAGCGGATTGGCTCTTCCCAGTGGGATACAGTAATGGAGGGCAGACCATCTCCTTTTGTCCACCCTGAATTTATCTGCTGGGTAAATTCCAAATTTACTCATCTCTTCTTTCTGGTTGTTAGCTGGGATCGTCTACCGACAAGTGAAAGGGGAAAAATAATCCTTGGCAATTAGAAAGCACTAGATGACCAAAATCTGCAGAGATCTGCCCAGCCTCCCCCCAGCAACTCCTGGTCCGCCCTGGGACAGAGCTGTGCCAGGGAAAAGGTTGGATTTTCTTTTCATGTCCACTGCTCAGTCTGAACATGATCAGAGCAATGGCCTAAGACAGGCCAGCCAGAGGGCGACCTGCCAGATCCGAGTGTGAGCTGCGGGAGGCTGCACCCTGGAGCACCCGCTTTGGCTCCTGTCCGAGCTCTGCCGCTGTTGCTGGGGGAGAGGAAGGAGGCGGCCCCCACCCTTGCTCTGAGTGACACTTGCACGTACCCCTTCTGATCTCTTGGCCCCAGCTAGGCTATTTAGCGTGATCCAAGTCAGCAAGTACTTATTAAGCCACTTTGTATGACCAGCTTGATACTAAAGAATAAGGAGTCTGCTTAAAATACCCTTTCTGTGCTCAAGGAACTTAATACCTTCTTGGAGGAGAAAAAATGTACACACAGGAAACATCTAGAGAACAATTTGTAACAATACGTTACAAATCATATGTAACAAGAGACAAGAATGGGGGAGCAGTGCTTTGGGAAGTCAGACTTCAAGTCTGATATTTATATATGATTGCGTGTGTCATAGGACGTGTTTCCCAGAATCCTTCAAAAGGAAAACAACATAAAGATACATAGAAAAGAGTTCGAGAATCTTATTTTTCTCTGAGACCTTATCTCTACAAAGAATTTAAAAATTAGCAGGGCGTGATGGTGCATATCTGTTGTCCTAGCTTCTCTGGAGGCTGGGGCAGGAGGATCACTTGAGCTCAGGAGTTTGAGGTTGCTGTGAGCTATGATGACGTCATCCTGGGTGACAGAGCGAGACCCTGTCTGAAAATTAAATAGATAAATAAATAAATAAAATTCTGTACCCTTTGACCAACATCTCCCCATCCCCACCCCCCCCAGCTTCTGGCAACCCCCACTCTACTCTCTGCTTCTATGAGTTTGGCATTTCCAGATTCCGCATATATGTGAGATCATTCAGTATTTATTTCTCTGTCTGACTTTTTTCATGCTGTAATGCCCTCAAGGTTCATCCATGTTGTCACAAATGGCAGGATTTCCTTCTTTTCAATGGCTGAATTATATTCCATGGTAAATATTAATATATACCACATTTTCTTTCCACTCATCCATCTATGGACATTTGGGTTGTTTCTATGTCATGACTATTGTGAATAATGTTATAATAAGCATAGATATCTCTTTCAGATATTGACTTCATTTTCTTTGGGTATATTCCCAGAAGTGGGATTCATGGATCATATGGTAATTCTAATTTAAAATTTTTGAGGAATCTCCATACTGTTCTCCATATGGCTGTACCAGTGTACATCCCCACCAACAGTGTACAAGGGCTTCCTTTTCTCTGTATCCTACACCTGTCTCTTGCCTTTTTTATAATAGCCACTCTAATAGATGTAAAGTGATATCTTCTTGTGATTTGGATTTACATTTCTCTGATGATCAGTGATGTTGAGCATGTTTTTGTGTACGTGTTGGCTATTCGTACATCTTTTTTGGGAAAATATCTGTTTTCCATCTTTTTACATTTTAAAATCAGATTATTTGGTTTCTTGCTATTGAGATGTATGAGTTACTGATACATTTTGGATATTAACTCCTTACCAGATGTATGGCTTGCAAATGCTTTCTCCCAGTCCATAGGTTGCCTTTCCATTTTGTTGATTGTTTCCTTTGCTGTGCAGAAGCTTTTTAGTTTGATGTAATCATACTAGTTTATTTTTGCATTAGTTGCCTATGCTTTTGGTGTCAAATTCAAAAAATCATTGCCAAGACCAATTCAAGGAGTTTTCCCCCTATGTTTCCTTCTTGAAGTTTTATTGTTTCAGGTCTTACATTTAAGTCCTTAATCCATTTTGAGTTGATTTTTGTGACTGGTGTAAGGTAAAGATTCGATTTCATTCTTTTGCTTGTGGAGACCCAGTTTCCCCAATACCATTTATTGAAGAGACTACCTTTTCCCTATTGTGTCTGCTTGGCACCCTTGTTAAGTATTGGTAGATCATATAGGTATGGGTTTACTTCTGGGACCTAGATTCTGTTCCATTGAACTATGTGTCTGTGCTGTTTTGATTACTAGGTTTATAATATAGTTTGAAATCATAAAGTATAATGCCTCTGGCTTTGTTCTTTTCTCAAGATTGTTTTGGCTATTTGGGATCTTTTGTGGTTCCACATGAACTTTAGGATTTTTTTCTATTTGTGTGAAAAAATGCCATTGCAATTTTGATAGAGATTGCACTGAATCTTTAGATTGCTTTGAGAAGTATGGACATTTTAACGATATTAAGTCTTCTGATCCATGAACATGGGATGTCTTTCCATTTATTTGTAGTCTTCTTCAATTTCCTTCATCAGTGTCTTATAGTTTCCAGTTCACGGATTTTTCACCTTCTTGGTTAAATTTATATCAAAATATTTTATTGTTTTTGATGCTATTGTAAATGGGATCATTTTTTTAAATTTCCTTTTCAAATATTTCATTGTTAGCATATAGAAATGCTAGTGATTTTGTATGTTTATTTTGTATCCAGCAACATTACTGAATATGTTTATTAGTTCTAACAGGGTTTTTTTTGTGGAGTTTTTAGGGTTTTCTATATATATGATCATGTCATCTGCAAACAGACAATTTTACTTCTTCCTTTCTGATTTGGATGCCATTTATTTTTTTTTCTTGCCTAATTGCTCTTGCTAGCACTCCAGTACTATGTTGAATAGAATTGGCAAGAGTGTGCAGCCTTGTCTTATTCCTGATCTTAGAGGGAAAACTTTCAGCTTTTCACCATGGCATATAATGTTAGCTATGTGCTTGTCATATATGGTCTTTATTATGTTAAGGTACATTTCTTCCACAGTATATCTAATTTGTTGAGAATTTTTATCATGAGAGGATATTGAATTTTGTCAAATGCTTTTTATGCGACTAATGAGATGATCATATGGTTTTTGTCCTTCATGCTGTTAATGTGGTATATCGCATTTATTGAATTGTGATGTTGAACTATTCTTGAATTCCAGGGATAAATCCCATTTGATCATGGGGTATCATCTTTCTAATGTGTTCTTGGATTCAGTCTGCTAGCATTTTGTCCAAGATTTTTGGGTCTATCTTCTTCAGGGATATTGGCCTGCTTCTTTTCTGTGGTGTCTTTGTCTGGATGTGATGTCAGTGTAATGCTAACCTTGTAAAATGAGCTCGGAAGTGCTCCCTAAAAGAGAGATTTTTTAAGGTCTTTGAATTTGCCTTCTCTGGCCATGTCTCATGACGGATCCCAGTAAGGGACAGAGTGGCTGCAGTCTCCAGCCTTCATACTCCTCACTCGGAGCATCTGGCCTGGGTGTGTGCAAGAGAGACAGGCCCTCACAAGCTGTGAGGGGACAGACACCAGGGATTGACTAGACCAGAGCTAGTAAAACCTGAGAAATGAGAGGACAGGGACCCAGCAGTTGGGGAAGGAGAAAAGGGGCAGAGCAATTCAGGCCAAGCTCACCGTGGAATGCTGCCAAATGTGTGCTGAGGAGCTTTAGTATTTGCCTGTTGGGCATTAAAATACCATGAATCATTGACAAGAAACCAAACAGTGCTGGATCTATATAACAATTTGAACCCATATTGCTCCAAGTAAAATCAAATTAGAAGCCTTTGCCCAATTAGATTATGCAAACGCTGACACAGAGCAGAGTTGTGTTTGCCATACACATGACACAACCCCCACCTTACACCTCATACAGCACAGATACTCTTAAGCACACCCACCTCGACACCGGGTTGTGTCAACATTCTACCCCTGGATAATAAATATGAGACACAGCACACACTGCTTTTAATTGCATCGATAAACTGGGATTAACCCCCAAGTCAGGCTTCACTATTGCAATTAAATGTCCTCAAATAAATTGTTTCCTCAATAAACAAATGGAAGGGGTTGTGTTTGCCCTGAATAATAACAGGTGTAATATTTTACTGGCTAAAGTTAAGTATTAAGTGGAATCACTTGCTAGTCCTGATTTATTCCCTGAGATCGGAAAGTCATTTTTCATACGTCATGTGCTGCTTCAGTACTGTATAAACAGCTAATAATGCACTAAATCAACCTGGCACGACCTTGCATTTCACCTAAAGCCACCAAGCTGCAAAAACCTAGAGTTGGGGGTTCTCACAAGACCAAAGAAAATAGCTGTTCTGAAAAGATAGCTGGTTGACTGCTTTTTGGTTTTTTTGCATTTAGCTTCCAGGATTCAAAATTCAAGAATTATATGAAAACCAGTCCAGTAGCTGTCTGGGGATATGCATTCCCTTTGTGTTTTCTGGTTGCTGTAGAACAAGCCGGTGAGCTTGGCCTCGTAAGGGGAGGCCAGCAATGGGGCTGATTTCCCTTGCACCTGCGCGGAGGGGCCGCCGTTCACGGCCTTTTCCCCTGCCCTGGTAAGACGGCACGGGAAATCCTTACAGCCCCGGTTCTCGCTTCATCACGGAATGCTCACCTCATTTTCCATGTTTTGGTGGACATAGGATAGACTTTCAAAGCTTTCGATGAGCAGGCAGATTTCAGTGTGTCAGTGCTGCCCTTCGTTTTTAAGGGGCAGGGAAGGGAAAAGACAGCGTCCTTGGAAGCTGGGGGCTGACGTTATATTACCTTTCATAGAACAGAATAACATTCTTGTTCTGTAATCGTCTACAGGGTACAGGCCAGTGTTTTCTAAATGGCGAGTGGCAATTTGCTGGAACAGGAGCTACTAAAATTAGCTAATTACCGGTTGTCAGTTTTATTTGGTGTTTTCAAATTTGTATATTCTTTTCCTCTGGTTCCTTAGCCAAATATCTAGTAATGAGAATTTGTAATCTAGGCATGTTGTGTTTGTTATAAATCTATATTAATAGATTTATCTGCATATAATCTTTCTATAATTTATTTAGTCTGTTGTTTCTTAAACTCTGCACCACAAAAGACCCCTCTCGTTTTTCCCTATCAGCCCTATACATGCGTACCAAACCGTATTTACAATAATGCATCGCTTTTTAAAAAATTAATCAAATACATATCGAGCTCCCAGTTCGCACGAGAGAGATAACACATATGCCCTGCTGAGCTGAGCGAGTCCAGTTCCAAGAGACTCTGAAGACTCCAGCTAAGGCCACCTCATGGAGAGAGAGCACAAGGTTTCAATTAAGCTTTTAATATATTGAACTTATCTGAAGGACGCTGCCCCGTGACTACCTTCCTCGATGCCTGGAGACCTGGAGGCTCCAGGTTGGGATTTATTGATTTAGTTAAGGAGCAATTTAGGACGCATTGTATTAACATTCTCGTCATCAGCATCAGTCACCTTTCATCATTTTAAATGATTACCAAGCTACTCTTATTTTTAGTTAGTGAATCTTTCATACTTAGATTACCACAGGGGAAACTGCTTGCGTAGCTCCTGCGGAGACAAAAAATATGCATAGGAATTATTAGGTGACTTAAATACATCAAAACAGCCTTCCTTTTAACCGATGGCCTCCAACCGAGAGAGTTTGCTTTTCCCAAACTGTTATAAAACATTTGTAGATGATAAAGGGTATCCGACGTAGAAGATAAAATATTTAACATGTAGGACCTCATTCTGAGCGTGAATATATCTGTAGGTAATTGTAAGCTCCTAGGAATACTTGATGGGAAATATATTGATAATACAATTTTTCTTTTGAAAGGGATTGTAATGATTGCAAATTTGGTTTAATAATTAAATTAATAAGAACTATTTGATTCAAAGATGAGCCTTTTAATGATATACAGAGTTGATAATATCTGTCTTGCCAGCTAAAGAGGTTTTAAAAGACTGCATTGGGTAATTTGCAATTGAGCACCTATCTGCCTTTTATTAATGCAACATTAACCTTTATATTAAAATGCACTTAAGTGTAGTCTCTGAAAATACTAAAGAAAAAACAAACATTAAATAGTTCACAGCAATATCCTTATTTTACTGTTGTGAATAAAAATAAGATTTTCTAAAAAAATGTGGCTTTTTTAAATTTTAGGAATCCATTTAGCAATAGAAATAGAAATACGAGTTACCGATCTGTGTTAAGCAGTTCAGAACAGGCCCTTGGAAGTTAGTGACAATGAGGAGTCACTCAGAAAACATCCCTCTGTACTTCATGTATAGCACGGTGCCACGCAGTTGCCAGGCGGGACAGTGCAGTTCCCTAGAAGGAGCCGGACTTGGAGCCGGGCGGGTCTGGGGTCCTGGCTGTCTTGCTGCAGGCTGTTCCGTGACCTTGGGCAAGCTACTCAGTCCTTCTCAGCTTCAGTTTCCTTATCTTCTCTGTAAAACGGAAATAATGTATGTCAATCCCAACAAGGATGTTGGGAACATTGAAAATGCGTGCACGGAACACCTGGCACACAGTAAGTGCTTAATTCTTGCTGGCTCACATTGGTCTCTTTGTCAGGTATGTTCAATGTTATATTAATTGTTTTGTTTTGTTTTGTTTCTTGAGACAGAGTCTCGCTCTGTTGCCCAGGCCGGAGTGCGATGGTGTCAGCCTAGCTCACAGCAGCCTCAAACTCCTGGGCTCAAGTGATCCTCCTGCCTCAGCCTCCCGAGTAGCTGGGACTACAGGCACCACGATGCTTGGCTAATTTTTCTATTTTTAGTAGAGACAGGGTCTCGCTCTTGCTCAGGCTGGTCTCGAACTCCTGACCTCAAGCAATCCTCCTGCCTCGGCCTCCCAGAGTGCTGGGATTACAGGTATGAGCCACTGCTCCCAGGCTCAATTTTCTATTAATCTGTCATGACCAACAGTGGTGGTGGGAATTTGTTTGGGGGTGTGTGAGCCAAAAAACGAAAACTGGGAACCAGAAGCCACACACATTGCTCTTTAGGGCAGACTGGTCAGAGCACACTACCTCAGTTACTCCTCATGCTTCTGTGGGAGCGACTCTGTTGTTGCCCCATTTCACAGATCAAGAGACTGAGGCTCAGAGAGGTAAGGTAACTGGTCTAAAATCGCTCTGCTCTTAAATTGATTCACACCCAGGATTAGTCTGTGCCTCATTTGCCGGTTTCCAATCATGCCTCGGGGGTGAGGTGAGATGCAGTCGGGGCTGGGCTGCCCTTGGGGACACAGGTGCCCTGGGCAGGGCAGTCTGGGGCCTGCGGTTCTGCGCTCTGCAGGCTGAGCCACACATTCCCTGGCTTCTGGCTTCCAGAGGGCCACAACCCTGGCTGTGACGGGGCGATCTGAGCTCGTCCTCCCGATTAGCCCTTCGGGGTCTTGCCAAGCATCTGCGGCTACTGCCCAGCTAGATCCTGGAGGCTGCCCCGCCAGTCACCGCCCTGCCCCCTTTCCAAACTCAGGCATTTTCTGGGCACAGAAAGTCACAGAAAACAGGCAGCCTGTGGCATTCCCTCGGAGGGAAGGGCTCAGAGAGGAAACTCGTCCAGGATAGTGGGTGGCAGAGCCAGGTTGGGAGCTCACGTGACCTGACCCCAAAGCTGGCGTCCACAAGCATTAGTGTCCTTGTCTCCTGGGCAGGGAATGGGGCCCGGCCTCCAGGGGAAGGCAGGTAGCAAGAGCTAGGTCAGGTATCTGAGCCCCAGCCAAAGCAGTGGCTGACGTTCATCGAGGGCTTACTAACGGCCAAGCACTGTTTGAAGTGCTTGATGACGTCTTCCTCACTCGATGCATGGAGCTGGCTGGTGTTAGTAGCATCACCCTTGCTTTTCAGATGCATAAACTGAGCAAAGGAACTTGCACAAAGTAACAGAGTTTGCAAGTGGCAGAGGTGGGACTCTGACCTGGGGAGTCTGTGGCTACAGTCTGGGGAGTGTCCCTGGGTGTGATCCGGGTGGGGAGGGGCCTGCGGGGGGAAGTCAGGGCAGCTCTGTGGTCAGGCTGGCTGGCAATAATGTGTGTGGCAGGTGGGGCCGCAGCACTCAGGGCCCACAGGTGTCCCGTGGTGCAGAGCTCGGGGCAGCAGGACCAGTGCCAGGCCCTGCTGGCCAAGGGGCTCCAACACCCTTGCAGGCCCATCCTGCTGGGCTCAGGGCCTGGCCAGGCTGAGTGTTCAGTGCAACCCCCTCACCAGGCATCAACCAGACACGAGGCCCCGCAGCGAAGGCTCCAAGTGCATCGAAAGCCTCTTTCTGCTCGTCTGTGTGGGAATTCTCACCCCGGCCCCCACCCCACCCCCGCTGGTTCCAGACAAGCTCTGCCAGGTTCCTTGTGGTATATCCTGAAGAGGCGTGGCTGCCACGATGAGGGTCCGGAAGGATGAGAGCCTGGGCTTGCAGGGCTGTGGCAGGGGACAGTCCTCAGTGGGACCTGGGCTCTGGACAGGTGGGACGCCGGAGCCCGTGCAGAGTGAGGTGGACGCGGAGGGTGGGAGAAAAGTGGTGCTGAGAGCTGGAGGTGGGGCCCGAGAAGAGACCGGGACTGGGAAGCACCGTCGAGGGGGCAGGAGCCGTGGCCGCCAGTGGAGACGGGATCACTTTTGTCCTACGGCTTCCTAAACGTCCGCCGTCTGTGGGAGTTGGGCGGTGGTTGGTTCTGAAACAACTGCAGGGCGAACTGGAACATTTCCCGGGCGCTGGACAGACACCCGGACCGTGCAGTGCAAGGACGAGGACGGCAGCGCCGGTGTGGCTCCGTGGGAGGGGAGCGCGCTTGTCCGCAGGCGCAGGGGACTCTCCGAAACGCCGTTTATTACGCGCTGTTTTGTAAAAATTAATTTCCCAAGGGGTCCCTCTATATTACTCTAATTGCTTTCCTTTGACTAATTTTGTAAATTGCAGTTTTATGAAAGAGAGAAACCCACAGATATCTTTGTATGAGAAGTGTCTCAGCGGGAGGACAGCTTTCAGAGAGGTCTGTACTCTTCACAGCTGGGTTTTGTATAGTACCTTCCATTGATGCTGCTTTTTGATTAATATTGTGTGTAACATTCCTTAATGCATCAGCAAAATTAATTATGCAGAAACATTCGGGCTCACAGACATTATATTGATGAAATGACGTTTTATTGACAAAATGACAGTTTAATACCGAGCTTTCCTGAAGCTATATATCCAGTCGATTGCCTCGGTTCTGATAGCCGGTTGAGCACGAGCGAGGTAAATCGGTCCTGTCTGCACTGTGCTCTGTCGTGCAGCAATCTGGGGCGTTGAGATGTGCACCCCACATCCCGCACAATAGCTGATTTGGGTTAATCTTTCGCATAAATACCATGGACTGTTCATCCCGGTGTATATCTCTGGATTATATAATATTGCGTTCTTCTATAAAATTCTGCAATTTGCACCTTTCACTGGCTCAGGGCTCCTTTGCACTGTCTTCTGGATTGAATTGCATCCCCCTAAAATCTATATGTTGAAGTCCTAACGCCCAACACCTCAGAGTGTGGCCTTAATTGGAGATGGGGTTTTTGCAGATGGTCAACTTAAAATGAGGTCTTCAGGGTGACCTAATCCAAGATGACCGGTGTCCTTGTAAAGAAGGGAAATTGGACAGAGACAGGAACACAGGGAGAATGCCACGTGCAGCTTGGAGTGACGTTGCCGCCAGGGCAGCACCAGCCGCTGGAGAGGGGACTGGGACAGGTCCTCCCTAGTCCCTTCCGAGGGAGCGTGGCCCTGCCAACACCCCGATCTCCAACTTCTGGCCTCCAGACTGTGGGAGAACTGGTTTAAGCCACCAGTTTTTACTGTATTCTGGAAATCCTAGGAGACGAATACACCCTGTTTTCAAATAGTGAGATTTTTTTCTCTATTCTCTTTGTACTGAGAGATTCCAGAATCCAGGGTTGTGAGAATGTGTGATCCTGGGGCTTTGCTGGGCACCAGGTTTTCTGGGACCTGGTGGCTCTGGCTTACATGGGGTTAGGTGGTGACTAAATACAGGTGGTGGCCGTCTGGGAGTGAAGGAGTACAGCCGCTGCAGGCTCGGAAAGCCCCTTGGCGCCGGGTCTCCCGGGGAGTGGGCTGTGTTTGTGTGCCTACGGCTGCTCCTGCCTGGGTGCGAGCTCCCTAGCGAAGCATCTCAGTGTGCGAACACTGGCTGGGACAGCACCTTTCCCGCGGCGCCTGCAGTATTGCTCTTTATTTGATCCTCACCACAGCCCTCCCAGGTAGGTTGGGGTGCTGACGAGGTGCACACATCCAGCTAGAGCAGAGACGCCATCTCCAAAGGTTCAGTGTCAAGGTTGGCGGTGACCACAGAGCACACAGCAAGTCTGTGGCAGTGTTGCTGGCAGCCTCTGGGCTGTCTCAAGGGCAGACGAGGGAGCATCTTCCTCATGACGTAGTGACTCTGGTCAGAAGTCAGTGAGGAGCGGCTGTTTGGCAGGAGGCTCCTGAGGGCCGCTGGCAGCGGTGGTTTGAGGTGCTGGTCTCCGGCCACATTCCGCACTGATGGGAAAGCACACGCCTCTCCAAGCACTATCGTAATTGGCAATTTCCGCAGAGAGGTCTGAGAGCGAATGAGGATCGTTACTCGGTACAGTTTCGCCCGCTCTTCTGTACCGTGGCGTCTGTCAGAAGGGCCACGTGCACGTTCATCACTGTTACTGAGGCTGTCCATGCTACTTTAGTCATTTCTGCATTACCCAGGGTCGATGGCTGTGTTGGCAAATTATCCGTGCCCTCGTGCGGGGCCACCGTCTCTTCTCTCTCCCAGCCGGTCCTGCCCTCGCTGGTGGTACAGAGTACCTGCGTCCGGCAAGGCCTCCCAGTTTTGGGTGGACACGCGTTGTCATGTCTCTCAGGTGTACACCCAGGAGTGTGGTTGCTGGGTCACACGGTAACTCTACGTGTAACGTTTTGAAGACCTGCAAACCCGTTTTCCAAAGCGGCTTCATCATTTTGTGTCCACCAGCAGTGTATGCGGGTTTCCCCATATCCTCACAGCAATTTCATTGTCTGTCTTTTTCACTGTAGCCGGCCCAGTGGGTGTGGCCTGTTATCTCATGGTCTTGATTTCATCTCCTAGTGGCTGCTGGCCTCAAACGTCTTTTTCCCTGGTCACTGGCCGTTTGTGTGTCTTCTTCGGAGAAATGTTATTCAGATCCTTTGCCCATTTCTTTGGCCCTACGCTTCATTCTGAGACTTTTATACTTTTAGCTCTTACATTTAGGCCTATGGTCTATTTTCAGTGAATTTTTTGGTATGGTGCAAAGGAGTCCAACTGTATCCTTTCGCATGTGGATATTCCGCTGTTCCAGCACCATGTGTGGAACAGACTATTCTTTTCCCAGAAAACTGTCTCGGTACCCTTGCTGAACGTCGGTCGGCCCCGCCTGCGAAGGCTTGTTTTTATGCTGTTGACCCACGTGTCCGTGCTTACGCCAGCACCACGCCGCCCCGGCCCCCGCGGCCTTGCAGTGTGTTCCCGCCTTGGGCGGCGGGCGTCCTCCACTCTGTGCTTCTTTTCCAGGATTGCCTGGCCCCTCCGCACAGGCCGCGCCTCCCCCTTCCCTGCACGTCCGCTCCTCCTGGGCGCAGAGGCCGCCACGTTGCTAAACCCCACGGCCGAGTGTCCACGCGTGCTACCGAAACTCGTGGCAACTGGCGAGTGGATCCTCCATCTGCCTCAACAAACTTGATTTACTGGGCTCCAGGGCGCCCCCTTCTCCCGGTTTCTCTGTCCTTCGCTCGCCACCCGTCCCAGCCCGGGCTGCTTCCTCCTCGGCTCCCTGAGCTCTCAGCGTGGGACGTGCCCGGTCTCCATCCTCAGACCTGTCCCCTGCCCGGTGTCAGGCCTCTCCTGGGGCACGTCGCAACGTCTCATGGCCTCACATGTGATCGACAGACACGCTGACAACTCCTGCATTCACATCTCCACGCGGGGTCTCTCCCCGGGGTCAGACTCGGGTATCCAGCGGACGCTGACGCCCTCCTCGGGCACCTCACGGGCATTTCAAACTTGCCCCCTCCGAGAACCGGACCTTGCTCTCCCCTCCCGTGAAGACGCACCGTTCCTGCGTCCCGGGAAATGGCCGCTCCCCCTCCCGCCAGCAGGC
>RJWJ010014486.1:0-36955 GCA_004363605.1 Indri indri | reverse complement strand
TATTCTTATATGTACACTTATGTGTTCTTCAGTTACTACCAATTTGATGGTGAGTACATGTGGTGCTTGTTTTTCCATTCTTGGGATACTTCGCTTAGTAGAATGCGTTCCAACCCTATCCAGGAGTATACAAGAGGTGCTATATCACCATTGTTTCTTAAAGCTGAATAGTACTCCACGGCATACATATACCACATTTTACTAATCCACTCATGTATTGATGGACACTTGGGCTGTTTGAGGTGGGGATTTCTTAAATGTTTGGTGAGGAGAAAGACACCAAGGAATGATCACAGAGCATACAAAATTATCCTAGAAGCCATGGATGTTGGTTTTTATTTTTTTTAAGTTCTTGAATATAAAAAGAGTTATTCCTCAGGGGAAGGGAGCACAACCCCCAAATCCTTGGACACCAGGTAAGCAGATGCATAGATGCAATGGGATCATAAGTTTGACTGCAGTGCATTCCTCCCCTTTAAGAGAGAAAAAAAATGTCTCAAGTGACTCTAGATCTCATGGGCAACAGAGGAGAGGAGGACGGAGGGAGGGAGAATTGATCCACTCACATGAACCTCAGGCTCATGATTTCATTGACGATTCCTTTATGTTATGCTGTGGGGGTAAAAGTTTTATTTTGAAGCCTATAAATTCTCAAATAGTCCTGCTCAGCTATCCACAGAAAGGCAGTTAGTGGGAGACGGGGAAGGCAAAGGAGACCACTGCATTGTTCAGGCCTTTCGGTGGCAAGTCACAGGAACTCAGTTAGCTCAGGAAAAATGGGAGTTTATCTCACAGACTCCAAAAGAGAACTGAATAACCAAGGTCTAGGCAGGAAAGAAAATCAGCTGGTCTCAAAAGGCTAGAACCCTCTTGGCTCAACCCTGCCAAGGTTTTTCTCCATGTCTTCTTTCTGCATTTCAGCTTAACTCACACAGGTGGGCTTTCTCCACACGCAGATAAATACACCTTCCAGGCTCCTCTGTTCCTCTCATCTCTCAGCATCACCAGAGAGAGGGTGAATCTTCTTCTCCAGGCACACTTTAAAAACTCCCAGGGAAGGGCCTGACTGGCCGGGATTAGGTCAGGTGCTCACCCCTGAAGCAGTCATTCGTGGCCAGATGTATCTGGGAGGAGCACTAGGATTGACCGAACATTACTCAGGGACTTCCTTAGCAATGGAGTCTGGCCCAAGAAAAATGAGGTTAAGTGAAAACTTGGAAGCCCCATTGAGCCACAAGGCTGGAGAGGTAGAAGCAGCACCTCTTTGAAGAAGGGGAGAGAGCTGAGCAAACAGACACCAGACGTCCGTCACAGCTCCCAGCTCCGCAGGATCGTATAGACGACAGGCACAGTGGAGTAGGCAGGACCAGCAGACGGAGTATTATAAAGCAGTTTGTTTGCTAATAGGCTGCTCTCTCCTCCCTGGCCCCAGCAGGAAAGAGGAGCTTCCCAGGCCACGAGAAGAGCAGAGGCTGGGGGCCCTGCAGCCCAAAGACCACACTATCTTCATTTACACATAGAGTTCAGGGTAAGACCTAGGAAGGGCATAGGCATATACGGTCAAAATAAGAAAATAAATGAATGTTCATATCATTTTCTAATGCTACAGAAATAGTATAAATCTACATGTATCAAACGATAAAAATATAGCAATGAAATCATTTTTAGAGACTGTTCTATGATACACACATTTTAATTATTTGACAACAATGTAGTATGTACATGTTCTGGGCCAGGCACCGTACTAAGTGCAACGGACGCAGTGCTGAGCAAGACAGAGCCTGTCCCTGTCCTCATGGCAGTTATGTTCCAAGGGGGATACAACTGGAAACAAATATTACAGATGTCCTCTTAAGGAAAAAAATTCAGGGAACTATGAAAGTTTCAAATGAGCGAATCTACGGCCACACATAAAAAAGACTTATCGTAGAAGTAAATCCCAGGCCTGTCCTGGTCCAGGTGACCCAGCGATACACTTTCTCTCCTCAGAGGAGAGTACCGCTCCAGGCACACACAGACCCACTCAAACAGGGGTCAGAAGGGCAAGATGGGAATTTTCGTTCTCTGTGGCAATCTGTATCTCTCGGTTCCCAGGACTAAAAATAAAACCATAGATGGGAAGTTCTCATCTATTTGCCACAAAAATGTCTTATAAATGGCAACTGTGTTTGATTCATTGACATACTTCAAGAGAAACAGAGACAGCTCTTCTTTCTTGGATTTAGAGGAGTGAGTTGTTCGTTACCTTTTGAATTCAAAATTAAAAAGAAAAAACCCATCTAGGCTCATTATAAAAAAACAAATAAAAACTGAATTGCCTAAAACACCAGTTAAGAAAAGACAGACCGCTTTGCAAGTATGATATATTTCCATAAATATTGTGTAAAGCTTAAAGAAGATGGATGTTTTTGAAAGATCGTTAGATTTTAAAGAAAAAGGATATCAGTCAGGATAGATTGGAGCTTCGCTGGAATAACAATGACCCTGGAAATCTCAGTGGCTTAAACAGTAGATTGTTTCTTGGTCATGGTACATGTATAGCACGAGTTCTCAGGGGGTTCAACCCATCATCGTCCCTCAGGGACCCAGGTTGCTGGAAGCTCCATCCTACACAGATTTCCACAAGGAGGGGTGTGGGGATTCACACATTGGCTCTTGAAGCTTCTGCCTGCAAATGACACATATCACTTTGCTTGTATTTGGCCTAGCCAAGTCACAAGGTTATACTTTATTTAAGTGGAGCAATAGAGTGCAATACTACCACAACGACTGACTGCATAAACATGATAATCATTTGGAGTTTCATTTTTAAGCAGTGGAAATCTATTTCGGCTACATTTAATGTTCTGTGTACTTCACTTTTTAAAAGACATTTTCTGACAGCGCGTGGTGGCTCACACCTTTTAATCCTAGCACTCTGGGAGGGTGGGGCGGGAGGATCACTTGAGGTCAGGAGTTTGAGACCAGCCTGAACAAGAGTGAGACTCCATCTCTACAAAAAATAGAAAAATTAGCTGGGCATGGTAGCATGAGCCTGTAGTCCTAGCTACTCAGGAGGCTGAGGCAGGAGGATCACTTGAGCTCAGGAGTTTGAGGTTGCTGTGAGCTATGATGACGCCACTGCACTCTAGCCTAGGCGACGGAGCGAGACCCTGTTTCAAAAACAAAAAACAAAGATGTTTTCCAAGGCTTTAATCATCTTAACTAGGCACTTGATGAATGCATAGAGGAGTGGAGTCTAATTATCTTCCTCTTGAATCTGAGCTGATATTAGCAAATTGCTTGACCAATAGAATGTGGAAGAAGTCATGTTCTGGAAGGTCTGAGGTTAAGTCATAAGAAGCCTTGCGGCTCTGCCCAGTCCCTCAGGACCTGTGATGGGCAGTGCCCCCTGCCAACTGGGATGCACATGTAGCAAGAGGAACTTGCTCGTGGAGCCATGAGCTGCCATGTAACCAGTCCAACAACCCTGAAGTCACCATGCCAGGGAGGCCACACGGAGAGACCACATGGAGAGGCCTGGACACTGCAGGAGGAGAGAAATGCCCCCAAGTGGAGACCAGTTTACTTCTTTGGTCAGGATCATTTGAATAAATATATTTCTGCCTTCTAGATGTTGTGTGAAGATATAAGCATCCCTGGGAGTAATCATACATCTATTATAATTGGTTTCTTCAGCTCTAATTCCCGAGTGTGAATCAGTGGATGAGAAGATGTTTTGCAGGGGGAGTCTCTGGAGTCCTCAAGAAACCTGGGAGGAAAAGGAGTCTCGATTCTGAAGAAAACTAAAAAAGGAGGGCCGTAGTTTTGAGACTTGAGTTCTTGCCTAGGATGGGGCATGCTTGTGTGGTGGGGAATACACAGGGAGCCAGTAATTGGCATGACAAGCCCAAGCACAAGGTCCCTGGAGGATCTCCCCCCTTCACCCCACACACCTCTTGCCAGGACCACCCTGAGCCGGCAGCGGGGCGGGCTCTGCGCAGAGCTGAGATATATCACGCATTCAGCCTTGCCTCCTGGAAACCCCCAGCCACCCTGTGGAATATGTTTGGGCCTTTTGAGGAGAAACAGGTAGTAGCAGTCCTGTTCCCTACCTAAATTATAAAAATATTGAAGAAAACATCCACCAAATGTGTGTGAACTGGCGGCTGGAACCCCAGGTTTATTCTGATAAAGCTGATGATGGAGAATGCAGCTTCAGCTGTCGCAGGCTGGGGGGTTTACCCTGTGAACCCAGAAGTGTGTAGACTTCCTCACCTCGTCACAGACAGCACTGATGACAGCGGGAATCCCAGTGTGAGCAAGACTTAGGTCACGGAGCAGCACAGGAAAACACATGCTCCCAGGACCATCTGTCCCCTAAAAGAAATTAAAGGGGTTAAAATGAGCAAGCCCAATGTATTCGTCCCAAATTTGCCCAAAAGGTAAGTCTTTCCACATTCCTGGGATGAAGTATTATTAATACAAATAAAGAGGCAGAGGGAGAGTATTACACTAACTGAGCTCCCTCCACATGGCAGAAAACCGTCAGAATGGGGCAGGAGCATCTCCCCGATGGCGGAGTTGCAGACACCTTGCGGGATGGGTACGCGCCTTCACCCCCAGCAACACAGGGCTAGAGCAATCGCATTGGTCTTGCGACCTGAGATGCAGGTTCGCCAGAGCTTGTCCCTGCTTTGCATTTCATAGCAGCTAGATTTATAACACGTCTGCTATACGCATCACTCTTGGTTGTGTGATCCTAACTCTAAGAATGTGTATTAATGAAGGTATAGGGAAGCAGTTATAACCAAAAATCCTCCATACAAAGACTCTATGCCAGGCACTTAACCAGGTTCTGGAACAAGGAGATGAATAAGACAAACATTCTGTTATTAAGGAGCTGTCTATTCAGTGAATGGAACAGATGATAGACAGACAATTACAAGACAACAGTAACAATGGTAGTGCTATACTAGGGCCGTGTTCACAGCATCACGGAAGTAAAAAGCAATCAGCTCTGCCGGGGAGGTCGGACAGGTACACAGAGGAGGTGAAGGCTGAGCCAAGAGTAGTGGGAACTTGCCAAGCCTGGGGAACAGCCTGTGGAAAGGTGTGGAAGCAGGAGAGAGCAAGTCACGTGCCAAGACTACTGCGGGTTCCCTCACCCAATGGATAATTATCAAGTTTTAGGGATTTGACGTGGAATGAGATAGGGACAGTCCTTATCCTTGGCAAATTTGTTGTCCCACTCTATACAGAAGAGGCAGTAGTAGGAGACAAGCTGGAGAGGTGGGCAGGGGTCAGATCACAGAAGGTCTTATCTGTCATGCTGTGGAGAGTGAGGTTTACTCAAAACCTGTTCCCAGGCTGTCATTGCCCACACCATTCTGTAGAACTGGCTCATGATGTGGACATACCACATCCTCACTCGGGGCCAAAGTGGCCATTCTTATGGTGATGGAAAACAGGACGTCCAGCAAAACTCTGGCCTTTCATGTTCTAGAAGTACAAGGAGTCTTTTTGACATCTCCCCCAAGCCAAGCCATAATGAAAATGAGTAAAAGCACTAGTAAAATAAACCCAAATTAAAGTAAGCTTTTGAACCATTATTACACTTACCAATGAAAAGCGAAATGAGAAACTTTGAGTAAATCTTTTGAAAGTACCATAGGATTAAGTAAAGTCTCAGAAGAGAATATCTTCCTGGCCATTGGAAAAAGAAAAAAGCGGGGAGGTTTATAATTCATTCCAAAGATCTCACCAAATTTTTTCTAGTTTAGGCTGCTCTGGAAGCTTGTTTCTTGGAAAACCAGTCCGACAACAAATATTTATCAGGCACCTGTATACTCTGCTTGGTGCTACAGCATGTGAGAAAAGTACATTGTCTTTTTAGTTCCTATTTAGTGTTTAAAGTTTAACGAATATAACTACATTATGCTCAACTTAATAAGTTCCTAAAAGGAAAGTTCCAGTCTGTTTAGGTTTTTACAAGAGGAAAACCGGCATGCCTCCATTGGAAATAAGTTAATCTGAAACAATTGTCAGGGACATATTGCTTAAGTGTTTTATGAATAAACATAAGCCATTGAGCAAGGTTCAAGTTCTTCTGATGCTCAAGGGATAGAATCCTGCTTTTGAAGAAGGATGATTGTTTCCTTCTGATTGAGGACACAAAGACAATGATGGAAATTCATGTTGCTGACCTGAAAAAAGCTGTTTAGTATAATTGTCTCTCTGCTCTGGCTTTTTTCAAAAGGGAAGGGAGAAGTGTTGTCTTTGAGGTTCTCATCCCAGTTTTTAAGCAAAAGACACAGACATTATTGCATTCATTCACAAATGTTCTCCTGGGACACTGAGGTAATCATGAGAGTTCTTCACAGATATCCTGCTCCCCTCACTTTTGAGCTTAGGGCAAGTCTGAACTTCCCCACCTTCTCCGAAATTAGGGGTGAGCATGGGACTTGCTTTGACCAGTGAAATGCAAAAGCTCCGAGAGCTGGTCTGCAGCTCACCCCATTCCCTCCTCCCCGCACCGGCCCTCCGCGAGCACGTGACAAGATGGCGCCTCAGTCCGTGAGGTGATTCTGTGAGGAGAGGCTCTCAGCAAGACAAACACTTGCCTTGGGTCACGGGATTCTAGCACAATGGGCCTGTGCTGACTCTCGCGATGTGCGGATGTCTGCAATGTAGCCAGCGCAGTGCTAGGCTCCAAAGATACAAAGGAGTCAGTCGGTATCCTCACCCTCCAGACGGTATCCTCACCCTCCAGAGGGAAACTTCTACCACGGCGGGAAAGAGAGACAGGAAAATAATTATGAGATAGCGCAGAGCCACGGTTGAAGAGTAAATCCAGCTCAGAGGAATTCAAAAACGAAGAAAAGTGATGAGATATGTTACTTCCCTTTAAAACATGAAGGAAAATGACTAGAAAAATCTCTTATGTATTCAGTTACAATCTGACCTATACATACAGTCAGTGGTGTTTATAGCCAAGTGATAGAATTATCTATATGCTAGTGGAAAGCTCGATATTCTACCTAATATATTTAAGTATTTCCATGGAAATTCTAGTTCCAAGATGGCAAAGAGAGTCATAGTTTGAATCAACTCCAGTAGATAAGTAATGGCTGCCTGGTATTTCATTTGAGAAAAAATTATGATGCTGCATCCAAGCTTGGGAGAAGAGTGACGTGACCAGTTAGCAATGTCTGTCTTGTGTTTAGCACAGGGAAGTAGCAACCCACGTGTCACTATTTCCCAACCTATACCTATCTGAGACAGAGGAATTATTTGAGAGCTTATCATAATTTTAAAAGAATGAAATATCAATAGCCTTGAAAACTCACATCTATAAACTATACATATGTTCTTGGAGAATAACAAGAAATATACTAACAATTTCAGCCCCCCTCCCTCAGTAGCAATATGTTTATGTAAATAAAGCTAACACATGTGAAAAAGAAAAATACACATCACTCTTGATTGTGCTGTCTTAACTTTAAGTACCTGTGATAGAGAATAGGTTAATCTGCTATAAAAAAAAAAAAAAAAGACCTCAAATACAATGGCGTTGTTTCTTTCTCATAGAACAGTCTGTGAACATCTCTGCCACATTTGTGATGTGGCTCAGTCACCCTTATCTTCATGGCTGATGATTGCTCCTGGAGGAAGTCTAGGGACAGACACTTTATCTTTATCAGGGAACTTCTTCATGAAAGAAGGAAGAGTGAAAACAATAAAGGAGCTAAATTGGTGCAGAAGATGGGAGAGAGTCTCAAAATTATAATTTCCTAAAATTTTCCCTTTGTCAGCTTCACCAATAAGACCTATCAACATTATACACCCTTGATATGATGGACTGAGAAAGATGCAAAATCACCTTGTATTTTTGCCAAAAAAGCATGGCATCAATCTAATCATGAGAAAATATTGCATAAACCCAAATTGAGGGACGTTTTACAAATAACTGGCCAATACTCTTCAAAAGTGTCAAGGTCATGAAAGACAAGGAAAGGCTGAGGAGCTGGCCCAGATAGGAGGAGATTAGAAGAGATGATAATTGCATGCAGTGTGGGACCCTGGATTGAATCCTGGGTCACAAAAAAGATATTAATGGGAAAACCAAAATCTAATGAGGTATGTAGATTGGTCAGTGGTATTTTAGCAATGTGAATTTCCTGGCTTTGATAACTGTACCATAGATATGGAAGATGTTTACTTTGGGCAAAATTGAGTTAATAATATACGGGAACATGCTATTTTTGCAACTTTTCTATAAGTCTAAAATTATTTCAAAATGAAAAGTCTTTTGAAAGAACCCTGTCATGTCATACCAACACCTTTTACGTGAAACGTTGATGAAGGCCATGGAGTCAGGCCCAGGCCCTGTGAAGGACGTCCTTCTCCTCTCCTTTCTGGGCTATTCCAGTAGTCATGGAACTCACCTCCACGCCTTCATCCTCTCCCCAGCCCCACAGCCTCCATGGTCCATTGCCAGGATAGGGCTGATTATCCTGTTATGCCACCTAGAACCCTTCAGGGTCTCCCCATTGCTTGGGAGATCAAACCCACACTCTTTACAACAGCCTGCATGGCCCCACGTGGCCTGACCCAGCCCACCTCTCCATTCTCAACCTCTGCCCTTTCTGGACGTTCACTGTCCTCCCCAATCCCACAGAACTGCTCACGCATTTTCAAAGATTCCATTTCTGTCCCTCCCTCCTGGAATTCACTTACTGCTCTGACTACCTGGAATGCCTCCCTCCAACTCCCCTCCAGCTGAGCTTTCTGGTGAATTCCTATGTTTCCTTTGGAGACCCAGCCTAAACTTTACTTCCCCTTCAATGCCCTGCTCTTAAAACAAAAAACTCATTGTGAGCCATCTATTCTTTCTTGGTCAAGAATTGTGCTTGGTTCTTGGATAATGAAGACAAAGAACAGAGCCTCTGCCTCCAAGATCTCCTGTTGGGTGGCTGAGGCTGGCATAGCAGTGTGACCTGTGGCATGTAGGGGCAGCACAGAGCAGTTCCTAACCAGGAAGGCTTTTCCCTGAGGTGGGTCTTGAAGGATGAGTGAGGATTCCCAATCCTCTTTCCACGTAAATATCAATTCTTCTCGCATCTCCCTGCTCTCCTTCCTCATCTGCTCACACTCTATCTGATCCATCTGGGTCAATGACCCCTTCAGTTTAGTTCAACAACTTTCCCATACAGTCTTTGATGAAAAGCATGAACATTCATGACAAAAGTTAAACCATTCATGCTAAAATATGAATGGTGTCCTCAAAGCTATAGGAGACAGACGACTACTTGTCTTGACCCTCGTTACAAATACATTGGAGATTTTTTGCAAAGAAAGTATTACAGCCAATCAAAACATTTAGACTTCAAAGAAAAACACAATGAAGCATAGTTTTTAAAATATTAATAACAACTTAAAGATGATGAAATTGTCACTATTAATGATGAATCAAAGGTGTTTATTAATATTGTTTATGCTCATAGTTCTCAAATTGTGTGCCAAGGCACTCAGGGGTGCTACAGTGAACATCCAAGGACATGACAAAATATTTTAAATTTTTGAGGGAAATGCAGAAGTACTTAACATCTGTCAGACACTGAGTGAACTAATAGCTGAAGGGAGTTCACAGTTTCAACATCAAATTAGACCACATTCCTTTTGCTGATATCAGATCTTTGCAAAAGTAGGTTTTCAGTAGTTTCTGTGATAAAAAGCCAATCCTGCATGAAACCCAATGTGGAAGAGGAAAGGATGGGGGCGTCAATCTGATTCTGAGATTTGAGAAGCCACTCAGTGCCAACAGGTTCACACATCCTGTTAGTAACTGTGGTTATTAAAGAATGAAATAAAATGTTATTTTTTCTTTTAATTTGTGTGTTTTAGTTTTTCAGATATCTACTAAGTCATTAGAACATAAATATTATTAAGGTGTTTGGACTTACTTCATAAATGGAACTGCTGGATATTTCTTTTGGCCTTGAGTGCCATGAGAAAAATTACTGGGAAATTAAGGGAGCTGCGAACTGAGGACGTTTGAGAACCTCTGACCTACGCTGATATTGGATTGGCAGTGACGTTCCTCTTTTTTTATAACTGCTTCATCTGGAGGCCACTGAATACTTGCGGATTCCAAGGATTTTCTGGGTCATCAAGTGTAAAGACAGAAACATAAAAGCTTCATACAAGAAACTTCTTAAATATAATTAAAGGAAATGTAAAGGACACATTTTGTTAGTTTAGGCTTCACTGGTGGGTTCTTGCAACATGAAATGTGCCCATTCTACAAACTCAAATGCCATTCCCGGGCTTCATCAGGAGGACATAGCAATGGGTTTGGACTATCTTGCCCTGTCTACTTGCGACAAAACAAATAGACTTGCCAGTTGGGAGCAGCCAATTGGGGGTTGCTTTTTTGTGACTCATGATGGTATAGTGAAATTTTTTCTTATTTTTCTGCTTGCCTGGTTCAGGTTTAAACTTACTACCTTGACCTCATTAGCACTGTGATTGCTATGATTTTGACCAGAGGAACCAGCTAGCTCTTCCCTAAAGCTACCCCTGCTGTATAAGCCTAAGGGAGCATCGACAGCCACAGGAGAGAGCCCAGCCTGGGGTAGGGGGAGGAAGAGGAGATGCTAAATGCATTTGTTTCGCCAAGAGTGGGTTAAGAACATTAACTTCTTCCTGTGAAAATGAAAATAAGCAACTTTACAATTTCAACTAAATAGTTTATTATAATAAGAAATGTACTTGGTGCATTTGAAAACCTTTTTTTAAATAATAAATAAAATTTTCAGTGGAAGAAAGAGCCTGTGTTCTAACACACCCTCAATTCTTTTAAAGTTAAAACAAATATTTAATAATGATGATATTTCAGAATGCACCTGCTTGGACTGGCTACTACAGATACATTGTTTTTGCACCCTGGGCACCTCACTGTGTCAGGAGATTTAGTTGTTCCTTAGGGTCATCTCTCTCAACAGTCGTCCATTCAACACATTTATTGACCTTCATTGAGAACCTGCTGTGTTCTGAGCATGGCACAAGACCACACCACAGGCTGGCGAATCTGGGATTGGGGAAAGAGCATGAATCCAAGTGGATCAGCCTCATTTTTCCTGCCCAATAATGAGAATGTAGGAGATTACACTGTGGTTACTAACACAGTGTCCTCTGCAGATCAAAGTGGGGCGTTTTCCCCAGAGACTCAATGACACACGGTCTGGGCAATGGCAGAAGGACCATGTTCCTCCTTGGCTCAGAAGATCATTCAAATATCACAAGCGTGCTTGTCGCAAGTGGCCACCACTGATGAATTGCAGGATTGTCCAAGTGCTCTTTCTTGCTTGGAAGCACATCCTGTTTCTGAAGATTCAGGCAGCAAATTAAATGAAGAGCTCATCACTTAAGTTTCTCCAGGCTCTTTTTCATTTGTGTTCAAATTAGAAGTAATAGATATTTATGATATTATCTAAGAATAACCTTTATCCCCTTTTAAAATGGATAAAGTAGATTCTGTCATCCCAGGTTATGGAAACCTAGACGTGGTTTCCTTAAACTAGCACCAGTGTTAACATAACACTGTTCATGATGTCAGGAAGAAATTATTTGGCAAACTCCCAGTATACCAGAGAAGATTCTTTGGACCGTGGTGGTAGAAAACTCAACCCTGAATGACTTAAGTAAAATGGAAATATATTGATCATATAACTGAAAAGTCAATGGAAAGAGTGGGCTTCAGACAGGACATTAGGAGAGGGACAATGCCACCAGGACCCAGTGGCACTCCTCCATCCCTGCACTCCACTTCTCTGGGCTGCTGGCCTTCTCAGTGCTTGTGCTCTTGCGGTAGTAAGACAGCAGCAGCAATTCCAGTCTTTTACTTAAAATAAATTTTATTGCGTATATTTAAAGTATACAGCATAATATTGTAAGATACATATATAGAGTAAGATAGTTACTATAGTAAAACAAATTAACTTATCCATCATCTCAGTTACCCATTACACAAACACACACACACACACATACACACACACACCTGCAAGAGCAGCTATAATCTATCCATTTAGCAAAAAATCCTGAATACAATACACTATTATTAACTGTAGTGCTCATGTTGTACACTAGATCTTTCAATTTGTTCATCCTACGTGTTTGCTACTTTGTATCCTTTGATCTATGTCTTCCTATTGCCCCTCCAACCTTGGTAACCTCTGTTTCATTTTCTATCTCTATATATCTGACCTCTGAAAAAAAGATTTCATATATAAGTGAGATCATGCAATATTTTTCTTTCTGGGTCTTATTTCACTTTGCATAAAGTCCCCTAGGTCCATCCATAATGTGGCACATGGCAGGATCTCCTCCTTTTTAAAGACTGAATAATATTCCATTACACACACACACACACACACACACACACACACACACACACACATAGTTTCTTTATCCACTTGCCCACTGATAGACAGCTAGGTTGTTTCCATATCTTGGCTGTTTTGAATAATGCTGCAATGGACACGTGAGTGCAGATGTCTTTATGAGGTGGTGATTTTATATACTTTGGGTATACACCCAGAAGAGGGATTTCCAGGTCATATGGTACTTCTATTTTTAATTTCTTTAGGAACCTTCATACTGTTTTCCATAATGGCTGCACCAATCTACATTCCCAAAACAATGTTCAATAATTCCCTTTTCTCTATACCCTCACCAACACTTGTTATCACTTACCTTTTTGATAGTAGCCATCCTAACAAATGAGAGGTAATATCTCATAGTGGTTTTGATTTGCATTTCTCTGATGATTAGTAACAGTGAGCACCTTTTCATTACCTGTTGGCCATTTTTATGTTGTCTTTGGATAAATGTCTATTTTGAGCATTTGCCTATTTTTAATTGGATTGTATGGTTCTTTTGCCATTGAGTTGTGTGAATTCTTTATAAATCTTGGATATTAACCCCTTAGCAGATATACAGTCTACAGATATTTTTTCCCAATCTGTAGGGTCTTTTCATTTTGGTGATTGTTTCCTTTGCCGTGCAGAAGCTTTGATGTAGTCCTGTCTATTTATTTTTTCTTATGTAGCTTGAGATTTTGATGTGATATTCAAGAAATTATCACCAAGGCTAATGTCAAGGAGTTTACTTCCTATGTTTTTTTCTAGGAGTTTAATGGTTTCAAGTCTTATGTTTAGATCTTTTATCCATTTTGAGTTGATTTTTCTGTATAAAGGTCCAATTTCATTCTTTTGCATGTGGAAATCCAGTATTCCCAGCACCATTTATTGAAGAGGTTATACTTTCCCCATTTTGTCTTCTTGGTGCCCTTGTTGAAAATTAGATGACCATATGTATTCTGTTCCACTGGTCTACATGCCTGTTTTCATGCCAGTTAAGCAACTCCAATATTACATCTTTGTGATTCAATTCCAGTAAATGTCTCTCTTCTAGAAGTTGCAGCAAAAACATGCTCACATGCTTCATCGGTGCCAAATGGATCCCACGGCCATGCCTGAACCGGTTACTCCAGCCAGAGGAAGACAATGCTCTGATGGGCTTTGGCCTATGTAACGTGCTTCATCTCTTAGCCAGGAGTGGACACTGCCTAAACCTCTGGGCTGATGATAAATGAGTGAATCGTGTGCAAATGGAAGATAGAAGTTGCAGTATAGTTACCCAGTGAGGGATATATGGAGACAAGAAGCCAAATATCCACTTCAGAAATAAAACTCGCCTCCTTTTCCAAGGAAGGGTATGTATGAGAAGCCATCTTCATAGATTGTGAAGTCCAAGAAGTATCTGTCTTAAAACAGCAGCCCATCCTCAATTGATCAAGTATCGAAGAATAGTGATATAAGGCAGAGGGCCAGGAAGTGTTTGATGACAAGCTCTCTGTGGGGATGATTTGTAGCATCTACTGATTCCTGTGGTGTAAATATTCCCAGCATGGCTGATTTCGAGCTACCAACATGGCAAAACGGACTGTGGGTTTGGGAGGAGATGGACATCAGCCCTCATGAGCAGGCTCCAGCACACCACTAGCAATAAGTCATGTTCGTAAGAGTTTTTGCACACAATATCTTACTTATGCCACCAAAGCGATCTGCAAAATCCCTCAAAACTTTCCAAATTCAGACAGATGTGAAGGTTGAGGTAAAGGAAGGGGCAGTTATAAGAGACTGCTTTGTCACCAAGTCTAAAATACACATATTTTAGATGCTTTTGATGGAAACCACGCAGATAAATCCATCATTTGGTTGGTCATATAGTCACATTAAAATAGCCTTCCCCATTCTACATAAAATGTTGGAGAAAAACAGCAATTATGTGACCGCATTTCTTCTGTCCCCACGAACTGTTGCAGAGTCAAACATTTCTGCACACACATCCCCCGAGATGCCCCTTACTCCTCAGGGGGGTCTCCCAGGCTCAAAATTTTTTGGCCACAGAAGACCCATCTGCTTGTTGATATTTTTCCAGACTGCTAATTACACGAACCCTATGATTTTCCACTCTGGCGAATGAACAAAAACAAGGCTCACAGTCGACGCTGCAGCTCAGAACACTGGTGACTTGTTATGAATGAGGAAATACCCACAATGGCTAAGCCTACGGTAAAACCCTCACTAAGAAAACACATGTGAAAGGTTTGGGTTTGCCCTTTGCAGTCAGCTACTCCGATGGCACATCAAGTGGAAATGGTATGACATGTCCTCGGGTTTATTTTTGGAATAAGAATAAATTCCCCTTTCAAATTTTTCTGAAAAACCAACTTTCTGTGGCAGGGTATGAGTCCATATCTTGCCTATGAGAGTCAGGGGTAGGACTGACCTGGAGAAAAAAGCAACTTTCCTTGGTTTGCTTCCTCTTCTGTCATGCTGGGGCCTCCTTTGGGAACATCTGGGTCATAAATACAAATCGGTCAGGACTGATTAGTAGGAAGGATGCATATTGGGGAAAAAAACACAAAAATTTTTAAGATTTCTTTTCCCCCTCTTCTTTCAATGAAGATGCTAGTTTGGGGATGTTGCCCAAATGTAATGACACAGTTTCAAGTATGTGCCTTTGCGTTTCAAGTTCCTGAGCACTAAAATATGGAAAAATCATCAAATTCTTCCCCAAACCTCTGAGGGGTCACACAACTTGTAATAGCTAAACTGCAGATTTTACTAGAAAAATAATATTTAGTGTATATCAGAATGCCATCTTGGGGAAAAATTTGGACTGAAATCCTTTTCACCTACGAAACACAGGATAAGCTTCTTAGTAAGTCAAACTATCTAATATACTCATCTCAGCTCTCCCAAGGTCTGAAATTGTAGGTGTTAGAGATAATGGTGGTGACAACCTTCCTTCCTTGGTGGAAAGTGGTGAGAGCCCCTACCAGATAATGCACCTTTATAAGCCCAGGTAGCTTTGCCCAGCCACAAAACAAGTGCAAGCAGCCCCTCATCTACACAATAGCAACTCTGCTGTAGAGCAGCCAGCCAGACCCCAGGGGTGAGGAAACAGAGCCAGTTTTGAGGACAGTCAAGCCCTTCCACATGTAGGCTGCTGTGTTCGCATGAGTTAGGGAGCACAGTCTTCATGCACAGATGTTTTACACTAAAATTTGTAGATGACACAGATCGTTGTGCCTTCCTTCTGGGGTGTAGGAATGGACTGGGCAGTGAGTCCTAAGGGGTCTTGAGCCAAAGCCCAAGCTCCCTTTTGGAATCTTGTTAGCTCATCTGACTGTTGAAGGAACAGGAAAAGTGGTAAGTACAAATAAGAAGAATTTTCTAACCGTCTTCTTCCGTAAGTCACAGATGGAATACAGTCACCCAGAAAGCTCTACCTGTCCCTCAATTTTTATTTCAAAATACTGAACGAGAAAACTGTTCCTTTTCTGTGAGACTCCCAGAAAGGAAACCCTCAGAAGATTAGTAGCTGCCCCTAATGATCGAGCTTTAACAAAAAAGTTGAATTATTTATTTTTCAAACATAATGGACTTTTCAAAAATTAAAACTCAACAGAGCAGCTTTAGTCTAACAGTTGAAGAATATTATTTCTTTGGACTTAAGCCAAATGCAAGACTTACTTTGCCTTCTGCTTTATTTGTTTATAATCTTTTAATATATAAAAATGAGGTTTCTTTAGTGCATCTTGAGTACTATGTAGAATTGTGCACCTATCCTGCATGGCCGCATGCCTGTTCCAGTTGGTGTGTTTTATTTCACTAACTTCTGTGTATCTTCAGATGCTTGGTTAGCTGGGCCAAAACTGCAGGGGCCATTTTACACTACATAACCCAAGTGTTTTCGCTTAGCAATATCATAAATCTAAAAAGGTGATACTGCCAATCAGACTAAAATGGATGCATAAAAACGATTCCTTAAACTTGTATGTGTTTTTATTTACCCAAATTAACTAAAATAAATTACATGTTTAAAATGTGCCCAGAAGCAAATTCTTTTTTTAATTTTGATAATTGAATATTATAAAGTAAATATTCTAAAAACAACTTATCAATTAATTATAGTCTATGATGGAGTGATATTATATTAGCTATGAGCTAAATTCATGTATTGAATACACAAAACACACAAAATTTATGTGTTGGAAAGTTAATCCCCAAAGCAACAGTGTTGGGAGGTAGTTCCTAATGGGAGGTATTTAGGTTACAAACGCTGTGCCCTCATGAGTGGATTAAAGCTGCTGTAAAAGGAGCTTGCTTGAGTGGGTTCACTCTCTTTCAGTCTCCTGCCATGTGCAGAACATCTTCCCCTTGGCAGGATGCAGCATTCAAGGCACATCTTGGAAGTAGAGACTGCCCCTCACCAGACAACAAACCTGCCTGCACCTTGATCTTGGACTTCCCAGCCTCCAAAACTGTGAGAAATAAATTTCTGCTCTTTATAAATTGCTCAGTTTCAGATACTCTGTTACAACACCACAAAGCAGACTAAGACAGCATTCTACCTTCCTTAGTTAATTCTACCAATTAATTTACCTCGTATCCCCTAATTTGCTTCCTGGAAGATATAATACATCTAAAATATAATCTTGTGTTTATTAAAAATGTATCTCAAAGACACAAAATTTGAATAAAATTCCATGTAGAAGAGGCCCTTTGAGGGGGCCAATATTTTCTATGCTAGAGAGAAAGCATTACGTTTGTTGTGGAATTTGAAATCCTAGCTAAAGTAAAATATTAATACCAATTATTTGAGTCTGTTGTATCTTTTTCATACCATGGGAGTTCCTCTCTCCACCCACTCCACCACATGCACATTTACACGAGACTGTGCATTTACAGAGTGTGAAATTCGAGAGGAGCACAGGGAAAGAGTTGAATGGCAGCATGGAGATAACCAAAATGGAATGAATCCAACTTCGATTAAGTGTTCCCATTAACTCCCATGAATTTGAGAGCAGAATAGTCTAGTCTTGGATGAATCCAGGATGAAAAATATGCCAAAGTTCCATGAACAAAAAAATCTTAACAAAAGTACTAGAGCCATGCGTTAAAAGTTTGAAAAACTTAGAAGTTTTGAATTTGATCTTGGGACATTGGGAAGTTACAAGTCATCCAAAAAAAGGATTATCATCACCATCACATACATAGTCTTTTATTTACATAGTCTGTTTCCCCTTCAAACATTCTGTGAGTTGTATACAAACAGGCACAAAGTAAAACTTAGCACTCATTCTTACCTTTAACAAATATCTGAACCCTTAGTGTTACACACACTCTGGTAGGCTCTGTGCAGATAGCAGGGATACAGAGATAAATAGGGAGTCATTGATGAGGATGACTGGCAGATACACTACTAATCATCACACAACACGATAATGTGCTATACAATGAGAAATGATAGAATGAAAGAGAGAATCATCAACTCTGGGGAGAAAAGATGACATTATAGAAGAAGTGAGCTGAGTTGTTCAAGAATGAGGATGTATTAAAGAAGGAAGTAAAAATTATCACCCTGGGGTCATCCCTTGAGTGAAGAGTAGAAGAATCTTAATGGCCACAGGAAATGAGGAACCCTGTCTTCATGTTCTTGTCAAGAGCAAATACAGTGCTGAGAAATGGTGGTGACAAATAGATTTATGGACATGAGAGCAGAATGATGGCTTGGGATTTGGATGACAGGGTTATGGACTGTGGGGTCAGGCCGTGCATGTCCAGGCAAAGTTGAGGATGACGGTCTTCCTTTGCTTTCAGTAAAGTACGTGACTACGGAGACACACTGAATGCATTGGTGATTTTAGCTTGGCTAGAACATAGGGAGCTTCTTCAGGCTTCAGTGTCTGGCATCAATAAAATATTTGAGATGAATATTCTACATGTAGATTTTTGTAACAATTATCTAAGCTATTAAAGATAGAAGAAATGAAAGAGATCTCTTCACACAATGTCCAGAATGATAATGAAATCTCTTTAAAGGTTGTAACTTTTTTTTAAAATTTTGTTTTAAGATATTTGCCCTCATCTTCCTGCAAACTTCCATCAAGATGTAAAACATCATAATTTGAGCCAGGAATTTCACTTGTACAAGAGTGTTTAGTGTTTATGGCAACGTTGTTTATGATAATAAAACATTTGAAACATATAAGACAAATGGGAAATGTTCAAATAAATTATGGCTAACCATCTAATGGAATAGTATGCTATCATTTTCAAATTGTTTTACGTTAAAGACATCTTTAAAAGATATGAGAAACTGTCCATAATGTGAAGAAAATAAAAGTTTATAAGCTTTATACCACTTTTATAATATCAAAGGAAAAAAGCCTAGAAAGCAGCCCAGCAAACAGTGATTCTCTCTAACCAATGCGATTACGGGTGAATTTTGTTTTTATTTATTTTCTCTATGCTTTTCATCATTTTCTAATTTTTCTGCAATTAACCTTTATTCCCTTTATAATCAGATACAATGCTTTAAAATTTTACTTAATTGAATCATTAGGAAATACATATGCTCAAAACTCTACTTGCAAAATAAGTCCTGGAATTCTAGAGACAAAAGTTCATTTTCTGTGATTTTGCAATCTTCACACTAGGTTTTGACAATACCATTAATTCGGGCATGGTATCAGCTATTAGGATGAAGATCCTCCTGTTTTTCCCATGTGCTTAGGAAACTCAGTATATACTATTTGTGGTGATTGACAATGATGATGTTGATGACTGTCCACCTAATGTCCCTAGACTATGAGGGAACCATTACAAACAGACCAAGAAACATGACTTCCATGTGCAAACTGAACTTAAACTCTTTACAATGTTTCAGTTGATTGGACTAAAAGTGGTCTTGCAAAACTCAAGAGGTGGCATTAGAACACCCATAGATGCCTAACTGCAGTGGCAGAAGTGCCTCGATAGCCTTTTGGGAAGGCCACAGGGCATTCTAAGACTAATTTGACAAAGGAAGCCTAGACTATAGAGCTTAAGGTAGGAATTATTCAGGAAAGGGAATTAGAAAAATGAGATATAAAATTGAAAGGAGGAAGAAGAGGAGGAGGACAGAAAGAAAAAGGTTTTATCTAAAATACAGATTCCATGGTGAAAAAAAAACAATATAGGGGGAACAAAATTTAAAAGTCAGACCCAGAAATGAAAATGATAGAAAGACACCAAGGGCCAGGGGAATCTAAATCACTAAATGTAACTGTGAACCAGGAGTAAAACTTTTTTCAGAAATTGACAAAAATTAGAATGAATTTCTTGTATTCAACTTTATCCATTAGCTTTTAAAGTGCTTTATCCAAAATGAAATTTACAGCACTTGCCAACTTTTAATGGTATTCCCTAAGCCGAGCATGATGACCAAAGTTGGCTTTCCCCTGGTAGCTGGACGCCAAAGCCAGGTTGGGAGAATGACACAAAAAGCTAAAAGCCTCCAGGCATAAGAGGTGTTTCCTGGCTCTCTCCAGGAGAGGAGGTCAGACATCTGGCAGCCACTGCTGGCCCCAAGCAAGGCAGCAGAGAAGGCAAAGCCCTGTGCAGATGGTCAGGGAGGAACCTCCCAAGGAGAAGGGCACCCAAACGGGGCAGAGATGAGTATCTGGACGGATTGGTTTATGGCTCTGAGAGAGTTCCCAGGTAACAGCAGCAGCAACACCCAACACCGTAGTCACAAAAAGAAAAGGGTCGCAGCCTTCAAATGGAAAAGAGCTTCTCTATTCAAAGAAATCTCATTTAAAGACCTAAAATCTGACTACGATGGTGGTCTTGTTTTAAGCAAAATGTGTATTCATCGTCTCCCTCCCTATAGTTATGATCTTTTCTCAAAAACCACATAAGAACAATAAAAACTTTCGAATCCATTTTTAAAATATTTTGATAATTGTTACAAATTTTAATAATTTTAAAATCATAAGTTTTGGCAAATTTACTGTCACTCTGAGAATGCTTCCCATTCCCTCACCTCTCCTCTCACGCTGCTGTCCTCCTACCAACTTACCCCCAGACCCCACACACTCATCCGGCCATGTAACTACCACCCGAAACCTTCCCACAGTCGCCATCTGCAGCTGTTTC
The DNA here is from genome assembly GCA_004363605.1 of Indri indri. Taxonomy (NCBI): domain Eukaryota; kingdom Metazoa; phylum Chordata; class Mammalia; order Primates; family Indriidae; genus Indri; species Indri indri. The sequence goes on along the minus strand of RJWJ010014486.1, from coordinate 16,418 downwards.
CTGACATCAGAGGCAGCTGCAGGACTTCATTCCTCTAGTTCTCCACTGCCACCCATGATCCTTCGATCCGCCTTCACACTGCCCCTTCCTCACGTCCCTCTTCAGAGCTCAGAACCAACTGTATCTAGAATGTGTCCTTGTCACCACCCCCTCGCACCTGTCCGCCCCCTCCTGCCCTGCTGCACCTCGTCCCACTGCCCCGGTAGGGGGCGCTGTGGTGCGCGCCCTGCAAGATGGCGGCGCTCGTTCTCCCCTAGCTTCCAGGTCCTTAGCTGCAGAAGACTCACAGCTCACTTGCTCTCTGGGATTTGGCAAAAGGGAGTTGTCCCCTCCGAAGTTGCACCCTATATCCGGGGTCAGCCTGCACGCAATGACCGGCGTACAAAAGCCTGGCCCCCTTGCCTTGATCCTATACAACTCCGAACGGCCCTCCCAGCTCCACAGCCTGGTCGGATCAGCCCAGGCCTTGGCTGCACGTGCGTGGCAGCTCAGCCTCTCCCGGTCCGTCCCGCTGCCCTCGCTCCCTTATGAGTGTTCTTCCCGAGAGCATTCTGGGTTAAGCCTCCTGCTTGCAAATCTCCTTCTCAGAGTCTCCTTCCAGGGAACCCGACTAAATACACCTAGCAAAATCCCGCCTCTGCCTAATCATCCGGGGTCACCCAAGAGAATTCACTGATGGGACAGTTTACAAGGTCTTGAGCGAGGCGGAGCAGAATAAGGAGGGTTGATGAAGTGTGCAGGGAATAGTTAACCGGGGTGGTACAGGTGAAAAAAGGCTATTCTTTAGTTCTTTAGGTATCGATTTTAAATTTAAGTCAATCCAATTTAAAAAATTAACGTTCATAACAGCAAGACTTTTTACTTTGTGTCTCATTCTAGCTGTACAAAAAAAAAAATCTATTAAACCCAAGAGATATTTACTGAGTATCATCTAGGTATAAAATAATATACTAGCACAGCACAACACCAAAATAACCTGATAATAACAGAAGAACGAAAACCTTCAGCAAATTATTTTGGCTACATGGTGCTGATTGATTTGAAAATTAAATTTACTGAATTAACACATTCTTCTGGAATCTGGTAAACAAAGCCATAACAATGTAATTGGCACACAGTTTTCCATACAAGATTAAATTTAATCACAAGGATAAAACTGTCTTCCAGGTATTTCTTTTAATCCACCAACCCATGTAAATATATCAAACATCTATAAAAGAGAAAGCTCCCTCTCTCCACTCCGTTCCACCTCCCGCAAAATCTGCCTTTTGTTATATTTTTTACTGTCCCATGCTTTACTTCCTAATTCATAAATAAAAATTCCTACTATGTTTATGTTAAAATTTTGGAACTTGATTTTAGGGTCAGATTTTAGGGTTGAATTTTTTAAAGGGGAAGTTACATTCTCATAAAAGCTCTGGTATTTATTATTAGCCATTTCAGTGACGTGACAACATCCAATATATCAATTTAATAGAAGATATCATTGCAGTGTCTAATGAGGAATGTCTACTTCCATAAATGTGTTTTCTCAGTGCCACCATTTCTGATTTCCCTACTGGAGGATGTTCAGTATCTGTTCATCATTCAATGAAATAGAATTTCCTAAGTGTTTGCCATGTCCCAGACCTTGGAGCACTAGGAATGGCAAAGAACTGGAAACCAGAAACTTAAATACTGAGTGACAGGGACAGACCCTAGTCTTCAGACTATGCTGAGACCCATCCAATGCCACTTGCCTCAGAGAGGTAACTCACTGAAAAACACAGGCAGCAGTAACCACATTTTTCTTGTATTCACCACCTGATTTCAGGAGAGAATATTTGAAATCTGTGCCCTTGAGGGAACATTTTAGAAGAGGCCTGCCAACCTTTGTCAATTGCAAAGTAAACATCTTTCTGGCATTATTTGTTCCTGCTCGGAGTATTCAGATTCATTCCAGTTTCTAAGCTAAGTTTAAAGAGGAAAGAAAAATTTGAAGTGAGATTTAAGGATAGAAAGTGATGAAGCAGTTCACTAAAAATGTACATTTCATGCTAGGTCAGAAAACAAATTTCAATAAACTGCAGTAGGTTGAAATCTGACCACAATGGAACTGAATGGGAAATCAATAACAATAAGATGTTTTTAGTAAAGATATTTAAATAATACCCAATGTGTGGAAATTAAGCACACATTTCTAGATAGCACATAGGGTTTAAAAAAAGAAGATGAAATCTTTAGGGAACTAGAAAATATTTAATATTTCAAACTGAATGATAATAAAAACTAAGTGTATCAAAATCTGCAGGATGCAGCTCACACAATCCTTCAAGAGAAATTTATTCTTTTAAATGCCTGTATTAAAAAAGAGAAAAGATTTAAAGTGTTATAAACTTTTACCTTAAGAAGGTAGAATAAGAAGAGCAAATTAAATCTACGGTAGAGGAAAGCAAATAATGTAAGTATAGACAAAAACAGAAATCAAAGAAATAGAAAACAAACAATACAGAAAATCAACAAAGCCAGATGTCGGTTCTTTGAAGATCTTACTTAAAAAAAAAAAAAAAAAGGCATCAGCGCATATATACATACACAGCACATTCCGCTTACATACCTTGTTAGGAAAATAAATAAATTGCTTCAGGAAGATTAGAAGCCACTAATATTTATTTCATTAAAAAGTAGGAAAAGATCATATTTCTGCACGCAATAGACAGTTTGGCTTCATAGGTCTAGTCACAAGAGAAGCTCTAAACCATAGTTTAAATTGAAACACACACACATAGGAAATGGAGCACGTGACATAAGGGAATTTTCTGAAAATATTGCTACTTTTGTTAGAAAAAATAAGGTCCAAAGTTGCTTTTAAAAAAGAGGGGATCGTTACTTCATTTCTGTGTTTCTCCACCGTATCTCTGCAATGGAGCTGTTTGAAATTGCCTCCCAGCTACAGCTCAGACATTTTCCTCTCCCTCCTATTTGGACCTCACACCGCGCGTTATTTTTTAGTGCAAAAGCTCTGCAAAACTAGAAAAGCTTCCTAGCCTCTGTTAATGGCATGCTTGTTATAATAACATAGTCAATATATACTTTTTAAAATTGAGAATGTTTAAGCCCCTAGACTTTAGCCTGATGGGATACTGCTCATATTCATTATGGAGATCTTGGTACACACTGGGGCTTTCCAAAAATCCAGCTAATTGCAGCCTAGTGGCAATCGTTCAGCTCCATGGGAGGTCATTGTCGTCACAGTAACTGGCTGGGTGCCCCAGGCAGGCAGATTCTCCTGGATTGTGGGCAGAAACACAGAAAGGGGGAGGACAAGAGTTCCAGGAAGTTAGCCATGGTGTTGATGGACAATGAGAGAACAGGTCTCCCAGAGGCCTGGACCTTGCCTTGCTCCTTTCCTGTGAGTTCTAAGCCACGGTGCATACAGTACAGGACAGAAGAAGGCAGCAGAGAAGTGAAACACCCAGGGCTCAGGACCAAGTTTCAAGGCAACGGTAAGCCTGGAGCTGGCCTTCGGATAGACTTCATGGGCGCAAGAACATGCAGGTCCCAGCCAGCAGCTTCAAGTACAGGACTGAGAAGTGTCCAGCTGGATGGTTTTGTCACATTGCCAGTTTGCATAAGCTAGGAGAAGCAGCAAGTTTACGTAAAGCTTTGCACAATAAATTCCCTTTTACATTTATTTATTCAATCAACAAGCATTTATTGAGGGTCTACATGTACCAGCTCCTGAGCTAGGCATGGAGACAATTAGGACAAGCTTTCATTAAGTTTAAGTTCTTCCGGTAGACAACAAAAACAGAAAAGGGATAATTTCAGAACATAATATTGCTCTAACTGATACAAAACAGGGAGATGTGATGGGGTGTGTCTTGGATTGACTTGGATAAGGGGCTCAAAGCAGGTCCCTCGGACAGGGCTGGCTTCACAAGGCCACACCCTCAAAAAGGGCCCTGTGCTTGGAGATTACTGCTCTGCAGTAGCCATACTGAAATTCTTAATAATTCTGTGTTTGAATTTGTGATGTGTAAATGGCACCTGATGGGACAACAGTGCATGCTCCAGGAGCCTGTAAAGGTCTACCTTTGCCCCGAAAGTACCCCATGCCCAAGGTAGCACGACATTAAATAGCAAATTTGAAATGCCATGACAGGCAAGAGAGATTGCAGAAGAAAGGAACAAACTTCTTTCCTGCTTTTTAAACAGAGGACTTGCATTTCCATTTTGCACTGGGCCCCGCATATTACACGGCGGGTCCTGCTCTGAGAAGGTGGCATCTGGAGTAGAAGCAAGAGCATTCTAGGCAGAGAGAACTGCAAGTGCAAAGGCCCCAGTTGGAACAAGCTTGGTGGGTTTGCAGAACAGAAAGAAGAGAGTGGTGGGAACCCTATGAGCAGGGCGCAGCCTGGAGCAAGGTGCAGAAAGGAGAGGGCAGACCTCAGGGGCTGAGCAGGGAGGAGCCCTGGGAGGCCAGGGTGAGCTGTAAGCACATGGTGATCGAGGTCTTGGTGCCCAAGAGGAAACCAGAGATGCAGGCTCCAGAAGGAAGAGAAACGGGAGGGAGCAGGGGGCACACAGTTGCTAAGGACTTGGCCCACTTCACCTCTCAACTTTGCCTGCAAAGCCCTGGAGGGCCCCAACGCCCAGACATCTGAGATATGCCACCCTCTAGTTCGGCTCCTGAGGCTGGGAACTTCTTACTCTACCCCCAAGCCTGCCTTGAGCTATGGGCGTCTCTGCTCTTCACGTTTGTCACTTGTAAGGCACGCTAAATGGTGTAGCCCTGCAGCCCCCAACCCCAGTCGGTGCATCACCGCCTGAGCTCTGGCTCCCCACCCCCACCCCGCCCATGGAAAAATTGTCTTCCATGAAACCAATGCCTGGTGCCAAAAAGGCTGGGGACCGTTGGTGTAGCCTGTGTTCTCTGGGTCAGGGTCTGCCTTCCATGTGCAGCCCACCCCAGACCTCCATTCCAGGCTCGCAGACCCTCTTTCCTGTCTCAAGCAGGCCACTCTCCGCCCTATCCTGGGCTGGCTTCTGCCCCACGACTTCTCCCCCTGCCACACCCAACCAACTCTGCTGCCCTCTCAAGACTCAGCCTAAATGTCTTCTCAGAGCCCTTGCCGAAGCCCTCAGCCGAGGTTAGGTTTCTCTGTCATTGGTCCATTTCTTTGAAGCAATGCTTATTTGATCAGTGTCTGTCTCTATAAATGAACAGTGAGGTCCTTGAGGGCAAGGGCTGGGTCTCTTCTGCCAACAGTGGTGTCCTGCCCCGTGCAGGCTGCCCTGGGCTGGTGTGAGCAAGATTCACAGGAAAACAGCCTTTAAATATCGCCTCGCTCCGATAGGAGAGGAAACAAAGAAGGAAACGACATTGTGTGGTTGGCAGCCGCTATGACGGACTTCATAATCCCCACCTCTGAGGAGCCACCCCGCTGTGCCGTCCCCTCCCTCAAACGTGGCTGGACATAGAATGCTGCTTCTAAAAAATAGGCTATGATGGAGAGGATGAGCCTGAAGTGACAAGCCTAATATTAGGCCACAGAAAGTCTGTGACTTCTGCCCCAGGGACCCTCTTTCTGTTTGTCTTGGACTGCTTACCCTGGGAGAAGCCAGCTGCCCTGTCAGGAGGCAGCAGCCCATGGAGAGGCCCACCTGGCGGGGGCTCAGGTCTGCCAGCAGCCACAGGAGTGAGCTTAGAAGCAGGCTGAGCCCCCACAAGTTGAGCCTTCAGGTGAGACTGCAGCCCCAGCCAACAGCTTGGCAGCATCCTCATGAGGACTTCGAACCAGAGGCGACCAGCTAAGTCAAACCCAGATTTCTGACCCCCAGAAACTGTAGCACAAGAAATGTTTGTTGTGTTAAGCCATTAAGTTCTGGATAATTTGTTACCCCAGACTAGATAACAGGCACTTTATGGGCGGTTTCTCAACTCCATACCTATGCTGAGATTTGATCCTTGAGCACTGACATTATGCTGGACACAAACGGCATATGACCAGTATTAGCTGGAATTCCTGCCCACTGGAGCTTAATAAATGACAAAAACAAACAAACAAAATTCCTGCTGAGAAGCTTTTATAGCACTGTTTTGTTGAGCAACATTTAGAAATCTATAATATCCCCTTCCTTAAAAAGAAACTCATGCAAGAAAAAGGAATTTGGGAGTTTTTATTTCTTTTTTAAGACTATATTGCAGCATGTGTCCACAATATGTAAGGCCATGACAACTTGGCCAGTTCTTTCCCAACCTATATTCACAAACTGTGGGTAATCCATTACATACATGGCTTTTGAAGATCTTTCTTTCTTTCCTTTCTTTCCTTTTCTTCTTCCCTCCTTCCTTCTTTAATAGCATAGTTGAAATATTAGTAGCCCCTTGTCTGTTAAATAAAATGTCCCTAAATTTTGGCAGTCTTCAACTTACTTTTTAAACTTGGGCATCACTCCTAACGCATATGTGGAGAAAATGTGTCATACAAGCAAGAAAACTTACCCCAAATCATATTAACTTTGGACTAGCTGAGCTCTGCAGTTTATTAACTAAGTTCCTTGGAACAGTGCTTCTCAAACTTCACTTATACCAATCACTTGGGGACCTTGTTAAAAGGTGGATTCTGGTTCAGTAGGACTGGGAGTACTTGAGATTTTGCATTTCTAACAAGCTTTGATACTTTGAGGAGCAGGGCCTTAGATGGGTTAGTTTTTATTTTTGGGCCTGTGTATCTGCGGCTGTGTAGTGAAGGGGATGGATTCACTGATCTCTCAAATTCTATAACCTCATGATCTTCCCTTTGCATCTATCTGCCTTTCTTCCTCCTCCCCAGCATTCCCCATTGCTGTGTCAGTCTATGACACCACCACCCACCCCATATTCCTGTAAAAATATGCAGGTTGTCCTCCCCAGCCTCTCCCCCAGCAGCACCCCACATCTGAGCTGCATGCATGCACCCTTAGTGCTGCACCCACATTGCTTATCTCTTCACTTCAACTCTAGCCTCCACTCCAGGGGGGCCCTTGTGACCTGCTTACTGTTCTCCCAGACCAGTTACCAACGCCCAGGGCCTTTTGATAAGGCAAATATATTCACCTCCTTTTTCTATTTAAACCCTTTGGTAATTCTTTAAGGCAGCTTGCAATGCAGTTCTTTCCATTTCTTAAAAAATACAAGGTTTTTCCATCCTTAAAAGCCTTTGAGTGGGCAATCTGCTTGGCCTCAAAATACTGTTCCCCAGCCTTTCTTGCTTGCCTCAGAGAAGCCTTGCCTATCCTCAGTCTGGGGTAGGTGTCTGCCTTGCACAGTCTTTCAGCAGGCTGCTTTTTTTCCTTCACAGCATAGATTACAAATAATTAATTAAATTTTGTAGAAGGGCCTAGTTTATGCATGGGCTGACATCTATGTCACTTGTTGGTCACCAGCGTACCCTCGCTGTCCAGTGCATGACCGGCACATTTGGGCACACCATCAAGATTTTGTAAATGAATAACTGCTTTCCCACCCACATTCAGAATTCCTAATAGAGTCCTCTACATTGTATCTATAAAGTTTTACTGGAAACTAAGGTCTTATTTCAAAATTTAATATTGGCCTCACATAGGTTTTCTTATAATTATTGTAACAATTTTCTTGGTAGGAAGGCTGTGTATGCTGTGGCTAAGTGTGATACTAATTAGTGGATGGATGCAAGGGGTGTATGGCTTGTGTATTGAAGTTCCAAGTAATTGACATTGGAATTCTAAATATTGACACGAACAACACATAGAGAACACGTGGCTTCCAGGCCTCCTCCCTCAGAACTTTAATTTACTTATGCATTTTTTAAAACAGTGAATTTAAAAAGTAAATTTTTGTCTATCAAAACCTGGACCAGTCCCAGGAACACACAAAATTCATGGCCAAGGAGTGTCTATACAGGAGGTGTGAAGGAAGGGCTGGGAGCCCCACCTCCACAATGCCTTCCTAGTCACTTGAATTCTACCAGAAGAAATGTGTTTCTGTAGCGCTGGAATAGCTCTGTTAAAATACAAAGGCCATTTGCATAGCTGAGCCATCCAAGATTGGATGTCTTCAAATCAGGGAATATGTGCAGTTACAGGCAAAATAGGGGCATTTTCCTGAAGCATTTGGGTTTTTTTTAACAATAAATATCTTTAACATATTTTAAACCAAATAGAATAGTTTCAAAATTTGCATGAATCTTTAATGAAAAATCTTCATGCAAAATTTGCATGAATCTTCAAATGAGAGATCCAAGTAAATGTTATAATTGTGGAAGGCATTCACTAGGGATACCAATTCAGTCCTATGGTTAAGGGTCCCTCTTTGGAACATTTAAGAAACATGGTCAAAATGTGTTCTCTAATCAAGCAGTCAGCCTGTGAGATTAATTCTTCATCTAAATCTTGGTCCATCACTAGCCATGACAAAGTCTATAATTCCCAGCCTTCCTTGCAGCTAAGTGTAGTCCTGTGACTAAATTTTGGTCAAGGTTATGAAAGCTAAAATATGATGATGCAATTTCTGGAAACTTCCTTAAAAGACAACTGATAATCACATAGTCATATCAATAGATGTAGAAAAAGCATTTGACAAAAATCTAACACCCACTCATGCCTTTAAAAAACCAACATCTCTCAGTAAACTAGGAATAGAGGGAAACCTCCTCAACTTGATAAAGAATATCTACAAAAAGCCTACAATGAACATCATTCTTAATGGTGAGAAATTGAAGCTTTCCCACTAAGATCAGAAACAAGGCAAGAATACTTCTCACTACTGCTTTTCAGCATTGTACTGTAAGTCATAGCTAATGCAATAAGATAAGAAAAGGAAATAAAATCCAACAGACTTTGGACTTTACAGATTGGGAAGGAAGAAATAAAACTGTCTTTGTTTGCATATGACATGATCATCTTTGTAAAAAAAATCTGAATGTATTGACCAAAAAAACCCTCCTGGAACTAATAAGTGATTACAGCAAGGTTGCAGGGTACAAGGTTAATATGCAAAAGTCATTATTTTCCCATATACCAGCAATAAACAGGTGGAATTTGAAATTAAAAACAATGCTATTTACATTGGTACCCAAAAAGTGAAATACTTAGGTATAAATCTAACATATATGCACAAAATCTGTATGAGGAAAACTACAAAACTCTGATAAAAGAAATCAAAGAACTAAATAAATGGAGAGATAGTCAATGTTTATGGATAGGAAGATTTGAGATTGTCAAGATGTCAGTTCTTCCCAATTTCATCTATGGATTCAGTGCAATCACAGTCAAAATCCCAGCAAGTTACTTTGCGGATATCAATAAACTGTTTGTTCCTAAAATTTATAAGGAGAAGCAAAAGACCCAGAATAGCCAATACGATATTAAAGGAGAAGAACAAAGTTGTAAGACTGACACTACTCAACTTCAAGACCTCCTATGAAGCTACAGTAATCAAAACTGTGATATTGACAAAAGAACAGACAAATAGATCAATGGAACAGAATGGTCCAGAAATAGACCCACAAAAATATAGCCAACTGATCTTTGAAAAAGGAGCAAAGGCAATACAACAGAAAAAAGATAGCTTTTTCAACAAATGGTGCTGGAACAACTAGACATCCACATGCCAAAAAGAATCTAGACACAGACATTATGCCCTCCAAAACAAAATTAACTCTAAATAGATCACGAACCTAAATTTAAAACGCAAAACTATAAAACTTTTAAAAGATAACATAGGAGAAAATCTAGATGACCTTGGTTTTGGCAGTGACTTTTCAGCTACAATGACAAACGCACAATCTATCAAAGAAATAATTGATAAGCTAGACTTCATTAAAGTTAAAATTTTCTGCCCTGAAAAAAAAAAAAAACATTGTCAAGAGAAGAAAAGACAAGTTACAGACTGGGAGAAAATATTTGCAAAGGACATTATCTGATAAAAGACTGTTATCCAAAATATACACAGAACTCTTAAAACTCAACAATAAGAAAAGGAAAACTCAGTTTAAAAATGAGTCAAAAACCTTAACATCTACTCTACCAAAGAATATACACAGGTGGAAAAGAAGCATATGATAAGATACTGTACATCATATGTCATCAGGGAAATGCAAATGAAAACAGCCTTGAGAAACCCCTACATGCCTAATTAGAATGGCCAAACTCCAGAGCACTGATGACACCAAATGGCCTTCAAGGATGTAGAGCAACAGGAACTCTCATTCATTGCTGGTGGGAATGCAAAATGGTACGGCCACTTTGGAGGAGAGTTTGGCAGTTTCTTATAAAACTAAACCTACTTTTACCATATAATCCAGATAGCACACCCTTTTATATTTACCCAAAGGAGTTGAAAACTTATGTCCACACAAAAACCTGCACACGAATGTTTATAGCAGCTTTGTTCATAACTTCCAAAACTTGGAAGCAACCAAGCTGTTCTTTGGTAGGGGAATGGATTTAAAAAATAAAAAAATCTTTAAAAAAACAAGCTCTGGTATATCCATACATCCAGACAATGGAATATTATTCAGAACTAAAAAAGAAATGAGCTATCAAACCATAAAAAGAACATGGAGGAAACTTAAATGTAAATCACAAAGTGAAAGGAACCTATCCGAGAAGGCTACGTACTCTATGATTCCAACTACATGACATTCTGGGAAAGGCAGAACTGTGGAGACAGTAAAAAGATCAGTGGTTGTCAGGGATTCAGGAGGAAGGAGGGATGAATAGGCAGAGCCCAGAGGATTTTTAAAGCAGAGAAACTACTCTGTATGATACTATCATGGTGGATACATGTCATCACACATTTGTCCACGCCCACAGATTGTACGACACCAACAGTGAACCCCAGTGTAAACTGCGGACTCTGGGTGACAATGACGTGTCAATGGAGGTTCATCAATTGTAACAACTGCACCACTCTGCAGGGTGCTGATAATGAAGGAGGCTGTGCATGAATGGGGACAGGGGAACTCTCTTTACCTTCCACTAAATTTTGCTGTGAACCTAAAACTGCCCTAATAAATAAAGTTGGTTTAAAAAAAGGGGGGTGGCAACTGACACATGTCTTTACCTTCTCTTTTTTTCCCCGTGCCTTTCTTCCTGTTGACTGCAGTTTTCCTGAGATGACTGAGGACTGAAGACCAGACATGGCAGTGGAAACCACGCACACTGGACGAATGCGAGAGAAGGGGAAGGACTTGCATTCCGGCCCTGGGTGGCCGACCCTAGACTTCTACAGGAAAGAGAAACAGAAATCTACCCTGCTTAAACCACTGCTCTCTGGGGTCTGTTACTTGTAAACCTAAACCTAACTTACACCAAGGGTAAAGATTTTTGAAAAGCAGTTTATCATCCTACCAAGGACACTTCTGGAGAGAAATGAGGTGTCAAAACAATTGAAATTATATAATTGTTAACTGTTGCTGTATTGACTAGCATAATCAGTTTTATCATATTGATGGACTTAGAAAATGGTTCAATTTGAAGACTAGTTTTTAAAATATATTTTCTAAAAATGTAAGTAATATATACCTTTGTAGTATATGTAAATAAAAATTGAAAACTTCTTTATATTATCTGAATGCTAAAAAATAAAATAAGCGGAATTTCTTGATGTGCAGCACATGCTTTGATCACTTTCTTAGCTATATCTATCTCCAAAGCACGACACTGACATTTTTTTTCTGAAAAATGTACTTTCTTCAAATTAGTCTTATTATTATCCTTTTATCTTTTTTGTAGAATTGACAGCAATCTTCTTTAAAGTCACCTTTTTTTTGAGATAGTACCTCACTCTGTTGCCCAGGCTGGAGTGCAGTGTCCTGATCATAGCTTGCTGTAACCTCGAACTCCTTAGCCACAAGTGATCCTCCTGCCCTGGCCTCCCAAAGCGCTGGGATTACAGGTGTGAGCCACCGCGCCTGACCCAAAGTCAATTTTATGGTTACTGCGTTTTAAATTATTGACACCTTCAAGTTGCCTCAATAGACCATAATAGTTTTAGCTGACAAAAAGTTTTCTCTATAGGTACAGCAGTACACAAATGCTGCTAACTAGAAAATATTCTCAATTCTAATTTTTCTATTTGAAATGTGTAAACATTTTGACCCAAACTTATAGTTTTTGTCTTTATAACCTCCACTCAAAGCACTGTTTACAAGGCCAAACTGTCAAACTGGCCAACTGTAGATTCAGTAGAATATAGGTTTTTAAATATCTTTCCCTAGCTTGGTTCCGAATAAAAATTTATCTGATTAAAAATAGAAATTTCTTTAAAATATTCTTCCCACAACTCCAGATTTTTGAAATGAAACTAAAGAATTCCAAAATTAAATTTTATACCTCATTTGAGCCCTCACTGTCTAATTTATCCAGTTCCTTGCTCTTGTAGGTCAAAGTTATCTAGTCTCTGTTTTGAAAACTGTTTTCCATGCCAGTAATTTGCAATACTATTTATAACTTCAATACATGGAATAACTAAGCCTTCTTATGTTCAATCCTTTAAATACTTTGAGTACAGATTTCCAACAGATTTTGAACAAAATGCAAGCAAAGTTTAGAAGACTCATTTACAAAAATATTCACTGCCACTTTAAGACACTCAGGTTTACTTGCAAAGTAGCTCTGCAAAACTCAACCGTTTCTAAAATCCAATTAATAGTGGGCAGCCAAAGAAGAATGTTCATACTGCCATGCTCATTTTTTTGAATTTAATATCAACTTTATAAAACACTGTTGTAGTTTATTTTAATTACATGTGTATTTTTAATTGCAAATTTAAAAAATTAAACCTTTTCTTTTGATTGGTAGAATATTGTAATTTGTTTAAATATAATTATATGTGCACCACAACCAATCTTAGTACTTTTCTCTTTCATGTCTTCATTTAGTAAGAACAATGTTTTGACCACAATGCTGTACTCCACCAAAATTTTTATTCATGCTATACTGCAAAATCAATACTTTTATCTTCCTTGTGGACATTTTGGACAGAATTTACACTAAGATTTGTACTAATGTTGAATGATTCGTCTTTAACAGATTGAACTTCAAAGTTTTGATTAACAGCCATTGTTTCATTGTTCATAGATCCACAAGTGAATTTAATATGAAAAATGAGCTAAAGTAATTTAGAATAGTCATTCAATCGAAATGAAAAGTCATGCTTCACAGAATATCTTAACACATAGTTTGTAGCAACACAAATTAAACTGTTGTTAGGCACTGCCTTTTTCAGACAACTTTTGAAGTAGGTTCTCATGTTTTTTCAGCACATTTTGACTCTGGTTCCCATGTGGCCTGTGAGATCACAGTGGTGGCAAGTAAATGTTGACAAACGTTTTATGAAGTTCCATATTCATCATTAATTTTCTTGAGAAATGGCAATTCAGTATTTAATTTTTCATTAAAGGTGCTCTTTTTATAGACTTACTGCTGAAAAGGTTGACTACAAAATGAAAAAGTGTTGTCAAACAAGAAAATAAGTAAACATTTAATAGCTGTAGATTTGCACCATGACTAACAATAAATATAGCAACAGCATTCAGAATCAGCAGGACAGGCTTTATTTCTCACATATATTTCATGTACAACTAACAATTTCCCATGTGTCCACGGACTGTGGGGATTGGAAGCCCAGTGGCTTTGTGCATCTTGCAGCTGCAGCAGAGGCCATGGCCCAACTGGCTTGCACATGCCAGTGACCAACAGAGGTAACAGCGTCAAATGGCTCTCCCCCTCCACTTGAAAACTGGAGTTAGCTGTTTCTATCCTTGGTTTCTGAGCACACTTTTCACTATCAGTGGGAGCCCAGCATGCTTTCCCTGAAAGGAAAGTGTTAGTTATTTTTATGTCTGGAGAGGGGCAGGAAAAGAGAGACTGGTTCTCAGTGTTCACACACGACTGCATGTTAAAGTAGAACCCCTATTTACTGCTCGTCTGTCTCATGCACTACCAGGTGAGACCCAGGCAGAAGCTGGAACTGTGAAGAGGAGGCCCACCAAACCTCCCCCAGCTTGTTTTAATGCAACCATTAATATGCCCTCATTAAGAAGTGGAAGATACGGGACCAATGTTAAGTCATATAGGACCCCAGTACAATAGGCTTAAACTGGGACTGTCCAGGGAATCCAGGAATTTTTTATTTCCTCCATAAAGGAGAAGGTAGAGCGAAGAGAAATGTCCTTTCGCCTTTTATCTAAAGTGCACCCTGAAGGAGTAATCAAAATTGTTCCCTTCTCTTAGCACATCACTCAAAGCATTATATTCAATTTTTGTATTTAATCCCAGGAACACTGCAATTTTTTCCAGAATTTTAGCATTCTGTAAAACAGTCTCCAACAGTTACTACAAATACTTTGAATATCACTATCAATTTCATCCTGTATTTCTTTCTTTTCTGAGTTTAAGCCAATAATACCACAGTTAGCAATTCATGCTATAATGGCTATATCACCAAGAAGAGAAATACATTATAGACAGCCACTTCCCAGAAGATAATAGGAATGCATCTAATGTAGAATACAGAATAACCTGGAGGCTGAGGCTATTCCTGGAAATTAGTCAAAAACTGTTAGACAAGGTGCAAGTTTTGCTGATTTACGTTGTAGAAGCAGGGACAGTGGCAACTGGAAAGCTAGCGGAGTGAATTTCGCTGTTGCACAAGGGAACAATAGAAACTTTTTTCCTAGAAACGGGTCTTTATTTGTAACTCTTACTTTGAAAGAATTAACCAATTAAGGCTGTCAAACTGCTTTGACTAATAATTTTTCAGTGGTGGGACCAGGTTGACTTAATGGACTTCTTATTTTTGCATCATATGAATGGTGTTCCATGCAATGGAAATACTAATTAATCCACATTCACACATGTGTCTGAACTTTTTTAGCAGCTCTTCATTGCCTACAGACAACCAATGTTAAAACTCCTACCCTGGTTCTTCATGAGGAAGCCCCTCTAGCTTTCAGCCTCTTCTCTCCTAGGCCCACCATTCCGCAAACCTGCTCCTCTCTCACACACTTCCAAGCTTTACCTACCCTTTCCTTGTCTTTAAATGCCCATCCTTATTTGTGTCCACATGGCGAACTTTCAAGATTCAGGCCATGCCTTATTCCATCTCGAAAACAGCTTCCGATGCCTTTTATCCATCCCCACCCTCCCTCGGCCTCTCCGTACCCCACCTGGCCTGTGGTGCACCCCTGTTCGATATTAGGTGATTGTCTTGCGGGCCACCCCTGAACTGGGAGCTTCTTGAGGACTGGCTACCAGTACTGCGTCCCTGGAACCAAACACGGAGCCTGGCCCAAGGTGGAGACATTCAGGAAGTGTTTGGTGGATGAAAGAATTTTAATTATTTATGACTCTTAACCAGTTTTGGATGTATCCAACCTTGAAGAACTAAACGTATTTTATTACAAGAATCACCTCTCATTTAACCTTCAGGGTCAGATTTCATTCAATGCCTGAAGCTGTATCTGCTAATATTCACTATTTTCAACTATGGTTTTATAAACAGCACCCAAGCCTTTAATCAATCATTTCGTATCCTCCAGCAACTAGGGAGCACCGCAGCCAGACACCGTCCATTCTCTTGCCTTTAAATTGTGTCTAAAATAGAGCAACTTGGAGAACCCAGATAAGAGAAACTTTCTTTCCTTTGCAGCAAACCTTTCTGAGCTTCTGTATGTTATTGTACTGAGAGACAGAGAGAGATGAGACCACAAACCAAAAGTTACACCCTTCTGGTCTGAAAGGTTTGGACAGACACTAGTGTTTCTGGAAGACAGAGAATCCACAAACAGGGGAATGTGGGTATGGATGTGTGCACACAAAGGACGGCACATTTTGAAAGCACGTTTGCAGACCACAGTGTAAAATAAAAGCTCTAAAACTTACCAGTAAAAACACGTATCAGATATGGGGCTTTGACAGTAATAAGGGGACTCGGGAACACTGGGAAGAAAGCTAGAAGATTCCTACTTCCATGCATAAGCAAAACAAAGCACAAAAACAAAACTCCAATAGTCATTTTCCCTATACGTCATATCCTGGTAGAATTCCCACCTCATAAGAGGAAACCTCTGTGACCACATAAGAAAAAAAATTTTTTAATTTCATTCCAGTTTTTAAATGAGTCCAAACTAAAACAAAGATTTTATGACTCTCTCTCTCTCAGTCTGCCATGAGGATTTCCGCCTCTGACAAATGCCAGGAATCCTTGTGGCTCCTTTAGATGTTCAAACCATTTATTAAGAAGAATGAGAGGGTGCCATGTCGGAACCAGGCTCCAGAAAGGTAGCCATGGCCACCACTTTGGAGGCTAGCCAGAAGAAGACTTCTTGGCAATGAAGCGGGCAGTTTCAGGAATTTCACAATCGTTTAAACTCTCCTGTGCAATTTAAGAAAAGTGTTTTCAATGGCAA
>RJWJ010014485.1:0-37814 GCA_004363605.1 Indri indri | reverse complement strand
AAGTGTGGGCTCATTGTGCCAGCAAGACATGACAATATGTTTCTTACCTCTTATTTGCAGCATATTGAATTCTGCTCTATAATGGGCAACATGGTTCACTCAGCCCAACATTTCATCTAACAGAAAGTACTATACCTGGCTATACCAAAAATAAATAAAAATAGGGCAGTTTACCAATGAAGTGCTTGCAGTATATCAGCGATGGAATCATTGTTATAACCCATCAAGCATAATTTTGGCTAAGTTGGAAGATATGCTACACTACACAAGTTTAAGAGCTGCACCCAAGTAGCAGAGTTGTAGCAATAGGTGGGTATATATTCCAAGCAAAGGATATGAATTCAGCTGCTTTAACAGAGACCATGTAACAATGGCTTAAACATGACAGTTTATTTTTCTCTCATGTAAAAGTCTGAATTGGAAGGCGGTGTGGGTGAGTTGGGGTGAGTGGACGAGTTGGCAGCTGGGCAGCCCTAGTTCACTAGGAAATCCAGGTTCCTTCTATATCATTGCTAGGCCATCACCCAGACTCGAGTGCTGTCCTGATCCACATGCTCAAAGCTGGCTCCCTGCTACCAGGTCCCCATGCCGGACTCCGAGACGGAGAAACAAGATGCAGAAACAAGCGATGAGCAAGCCGTCTCCCATTAGGACGTGATTCAGAACTTGTCCACATCCTTTCTGCTTACATCTCATTTGGCCACTTATTAACAAGCCACAGCCAGCCGTTAGGAAATGGCTTTGTTAGGAAATGCCTTTAGTTGAGACCCCATGTGCCTAGCTACAATGGGAAGGTTCTATGACTAAAAAAAAGGAAGAAATGGATGCTTGATGACAATTGGGTGCCTTTTTCACAAGAAGTATCTCATCTACCTTCAATGCAGGGATGGTCTCTTACACTGGCATCTGTCATGCTTCTTGGCTTTTATAAAGGGATGTCAAACTGAACCATTGTTCACCTGGTATTGACAGTCTGTGGACCTGCCCTCAATCAGCAAATGTTTTTGGCTCTCCAGTCCTCTTGAATGCAGTCTCCTGCCTTCCTCTTCTTGGTTTCTGCATTCTTCACGTTCTGTCAGCATCTCACCCCACTGCCATCTTGACCAACACTTCTTTGCTTTCAATATCCACATGGAAATAGCCAGAGCAATCATAAGCTTAGCAAACTTTGCTGAAGACCAAGGATGGTGGCAGGGGACGAGGGATCACCACACAGAGCCTTTCACCTTCTCAGTGGCTTCTGCTCTCCCCCAACTTCCTTCCCATCCCAGCTCTTCACTCACTCTTTCCAAACTGCCCCGCGGCCCTCCACGTTCCTTTTCCTCAGTCAGGAAGAACTGTTGTCCTGATCCTCTCAAGCCTTCACAGCCCCACCAGACCCTTCTACCCCAAATACTATTCCCAGCAAAAGTCGTTTTCTCCCTGAAAGGAATTCTAGTGCCAGCTGTTGAAGTAATAAATCTCCCCGCCTCATTATAAAATGAAATCAACTTCTGCATTTGTTGTGAAAATGTTGTTGAGGACATTGCCCATTACATCACACAATTTCCCCTCCATAAAACTCAGAAGGTTCTTTCAGATTTCAGTGCCAGAAAAAACTTTGCTTCTCCTAAAGCACGTTTCCTCCTTTCTGATAACAAGAGCTATATAACTTATCATACTTTCCGAATCATGTAACTCAGAGCCAAATTTATAGCTCTCTCGTGATTATGTTAAATATAAAATTAGCATATTCATATTTTCCCCATTTGCTTGAGCCATTTTATATGCCTGTCATATTGGTCTGCCTTTTGTTATACGCCATTTAAAATCTTTTTAAAAAAGAGTCAAGATAAAAATAAGTTAATAAGTATATAAGCAGCTTAGAGGTCATCTAAGGCAATAGTAAGCAGTGTTTTTGACCCCCCAACTACTTAGATAAGGCAAAGGGCACAATGGATCACCTATCCTACTCATTCCCACTTTCCAAGGGAAAAATAATTCAGTGAGGATGCTACTTTTAGGTTAAGAAAAATTTAAATTTAAGTTTAAAAAAATTAAAAAAAATTAACTCTTACTAACTGATACAGTTTGGATGTTTTGTCCTCTTCAAATCTCATATTGAAATTTGATCCCCAATGTTGGAGGTGGGGCCTGGTGGGAGGTTTTGAGTTATGAGGGCAGATCCCTCATTAATGGCTTGGTGCCATCCCATCCCAGTGTTAATTAGTGAGCTCTCACTCTATTAGTCCCTGTGAGAACTAGTTGTTACAAAGCCTGGCGAGTCCCATGTCTTCCTCCTCTCTCTGTTGCTTCCTCTCTCCCCATGTGATGCCGGGTCCCCTCCGAAGCTCTTCCACCACAAGTGGAAGCTTCCTAAGGCCCTCACTAGAAGCAGATGCTGACACCAACCATCTTGTACAGCCTGCAGAAACATTAGTCAAACAAACCTCTTTTCTCAGGCATTTCCTTATAGCAACATAAATGGAATAAGACACTAACTCATTTGCTAGAAGTACCAGATGCATCTGTGCCATTTTGGATCCTTTTGATGTTCTTGTCTCCAAGAGTCTTTGGTGACATGTTTCACTCCAGTCACCACTACAGTGACCATATTGGTGAGAATTTCAACTGATTTCAAGGGAGTACACTTGACAGCACCTCTCCTTTTGCTTGCACCATGCACTACTCACTTTCTACCCTGGAACTTCCTTGTTGATAGTGAGAAAGAAGATATTATGGAATCTACTTGGTGCCCGCATATGTGCAGCCTTGAAATGAGTAGGAGCTGGTGCCTTATGGGGTGCAACTTTGACCAATGGGAGATGGAAATCAGTAAATAAAATATTCCAGTCCTCCCACCCTGAAGGGCTTACTATTTTGAGTTACAATCATTCCTACAGATTCTTGGAAGATGGTCTTAAGAGATTAAGCAATCAGTTGCACTTGATGCCAAGTGGTGGCCAGGTTGGTAACATGACCTCATATTGGCTTTTCCATCTTCCCTACCTTCTTTATCTTTTTTTTTTTTCCACTTCTGTTTCTGTGGGATTTATTCTCTAATAAAGGAGCAGCAGACAAACTTTTGCTTAAAGTTCTTCTTTCTCGATAATCTAGGCTAGGATACATGGTGACACTCCTAGTTATTCTACACATAGAATGGTAACATGAGTGGCCTCGAAAACAGAACCTCAAGGTGGGATTTTGGAGTTAGATTATTGCTGACTGAAAGCAATAGGGACCTCATTTCTAGTGGTCAGTGGGATGGTGATAACATTCGGCATGCAGTGGCGTCACATTTACTGATATTCCCCTGTGGTTAATTGGCATCAGCACAGGTTGAAGTGAGATACTGGGATATAAGAATGCTGTGGCTTGACCAGTATGGGAGCAGTGATAATGAAAAGGATTGTGGAGTAGGTTAGCTGTTGTTAAGAGCACTGGAGGCCCTCTCAAAAATACTTCTAGCCTCAGCACAGCCAACAGAAGACATGCTATTAAGGCCAGAGGTCCTCTCTGTAGCTTTTCAGTGCTGTCATTTTCTGTAAGTGCAAGACAGAATATACTGAAAATAAAGCCCAGGATCTTATTTTAAGGGTGCCTAATCTACTCGCATGGTATCTATTATGAATTGATTTGCATCTCTCCAAAAATGAGTTGAAGTTCTAACCCTTGGCACCTCAGAATGTCACCTCATTTGGAAATAGGATCATTGCAGATGTAATTAGTTAAGATAAGATCACACAGGAATAGGGCAGGCCCCTAATCCAATATGACTGGTGTCCTTATAAGAAGAGGAGAAGAGACAGAGAGACAGAGATATACAGGGAGAACACCACGTGAAGGCAGGGATTAGAGTGGTGGTGTGGCTACAAACCAAGGAACACCAAAGATTGCCACAACCACCGCAAAGCTAGGAAGAGGCAGGGAAGGATTCCTTTACAGGTTTCAGAGGGATCATGGTCTTACCAACACCTTCATTTCAGACTTGTAGCCTCCAGAACTGTGAGATAATAAATTTCTGTTGTATAAGTCACCTGATTTGTGGTCCTTTGTTAGGGCAACCCTAGGCAACTAATACAGAATCCCATTACAACATTACCTCCCAACAACAGTCTTATTCTATGGCAAAGGAGTTGCAATAATGGGCTTGTGGCAATGGGATTTGCCAGTATGATCATGTACACCATCACCTAGAAATGGCTAGCCTAATAGAGTAGCAGAATAGCCTGTTAAAAGCTCAGCTAAGGAGCTAACAATGGACAACGTCCTATAGTTTATGGCACTGTCCTCCAAGTGTGGCATAGGTGCCCAACCAACAGTTAATGTATGGTGCATGTCCTCAACAGCTAGAATACACATAGGCAGGAACCAAGGAGTGGAAGTAGGATTGACTTCTCTCACCATCATTTCCAGCAACTCACTTGTGAAATTTGTGCTTTCTGAACCCATATACTTAGGTTCTGACAGGTTAGAAGTCCTGGTTCCTAGCAAAACTCTTTCCCTCAGATGACATAGTAAAGATTTAACTGAACTTGAAACTGCAACTACTACCTGATCACTTTGGGCAAAGAAAGGAGTTTCTGTACTGATGAGGGTAATCAACTCTGATTACCATGAGAATTTCAGAGTGCTGCTGCAAGATAGGGGCAGAGAGGAATACGTTTAGGAATGGGGGATTTCCTGGGGGACTTCCTGGTACTTTTGTGTCCAGTGATAATGGTAAATGGGTAATTGTGGCAATCACGGATCAGCAAGAGCAAGGCAAAGTAAGAGCTCAGAACCCTCAGAGATAAAGGTCTGGGCCACTCACTAGACAAGAACACCAGGCCAGCCAGAGTGTTAGCCAAGCATGAGGGAATCTAGAATGGATGGTGGAGGAAGGAAGATGAGATGATTAATATCAGTTATGGTCTTGGTTATTATGGTATCAAAAAGAGACAAAACTGAAGCTGATTTCACTAATTTTCTTGCCGTAAGTGTCCTGCTTTCCTGGATTGCACTCTGTAATAAAGTGGTAGCATGTAAGCC
This sequence comes from Indri indri, assembly GCA_004363605.1. Taxonomy (NCBI): domain Eukaryota; kingdom Metazoa; phylum Chordata; class Mammalia; order Primates; family Indriidae; genus Indri; species Indri indri. The sequence continues at coordinate 32,804 of RJWJ010014485.1, read as the reverse complement.
TTTGCCTCCATCTCTGCTTTCTGGAGAACCTGGCTATGATAGTAGGATTTAGAAACTGACTTTTAGTCATATATAAAAGTGAAAATCTATGGAAGCTCATGTAATTCTCCCATAAGAAAGGATTTTTGTCTTTTCCTGGCCCATGAGGAGAATCCTCACTGCCCACCCATCCGTGGCCACACAGCTTTCTCTGAGAATCACTGATCCACTGATCCATAGGATTATATCAAGGATTGTCTTATGGAGATTGGGAGGCTCTAGAGCTGGAGTTCCTTGGACAATTTATATAACTAAGTTTTCTAAGAACGTTGGTTGGTGATGAATGTTTAAAAAGTACTGCTGACATTTAAAATTTGTGGAAGAAATCCAAGAAGGCAGGAAGCTCTATGGCAGTATTTTTATTGCATGTGTTTCTTTGCAGGGTGGAGGGGTCACGTTATCACATTGGAGCTGAGAATTACAGTAGATTAGAACAGCAGGGCTGAAAGCCTGCGTTGGGTTAGTTAAGGCAAGACTGAGAGTGAAGTTTAAGAGAAAGATCAGAATTAAGAAATCACAGAAACTTGGGTGAGAACCTAACAGGTGGTCTGACATGAGACCAGAAGTCAAAGTCCAGGAAGTGTGTAGAAGGCAGGCAGGGATTAGAAGTCAGGACTACACAAAACCACGGGTTGAGCTGGTGCCCCTGGCTAAAGTCAGAGCAGCAATAAAGGCATAGGCTAGGACACTGGGAAATTGACACAAGATCTCCTTTGAACAGCCAATCTTTTATATATGCTTCTTGGGTCTCTCTAGATTTCTGTGGAATTACTGGCCCAGGATCCAAGGCTTAAAGACTTATGAACACCAGCAACTTCTTACACTAGGCAAAATGAGAATTTTAAAGAAAAGGAACTTTCTTCTATTCTGGAAAAATCTCAATGATTTAGAGCAGATTCCTGCCAAAGAGATGACAATACAAAGTCAGTACAGACGAAGGTTCTGAGCCTTTCCCTACTCTTCTTTGGAGACTTTGGGTTTTTATTTCCAGCTTGGTCTTTGGAAGTGCAGACACCTCTTTGAGGGGTACAACATGGACTTGAGCAATTGCTCAGCACTTTGTTAATGCTCATGAACTAATTTATGGTAAGGCTGATAAAGATATGCTTTCTTCTTGGTTTATGTTACAAATGGTCTCCATCTGCTCCTGACAACTCCTGTTGCTAGGAAGTAACTCACCAGAATAAGTGGGAAGCATCCTACTGTTTTAGATGATAAACTGATCATATGTAATGTGCCAATTATTATTTCTTGTCAGAAGCAAAAAGTATGGACATCCTTAGATGTTAATAGAAAAGTGAAATAATGATAGTTCTGCCTTTGTTAGCTTGCTTCCTTTAGTTCCAAGAGCTAATAATTATTGTCCCCCTTTGATAGATGAGAAAGATAAGGCTCAGAGAGTCAAGCGATTTGCAGAGTTAGTAAGCATAGATTCGAAGGCAGGTCTGCCTGGCTCCAAAGCAGAGCTGGGTCACTTTTTAAAATGCCTTTATTATTTTTATAGGCTGTCCACTCACAAACAACAAGAGAACGTTCGTGGAGTTATCTTTTTGAGAAATCCACCCTTTTTTTGCCACTCTAAAATTAATGTGCCTTGATTTGGAAGTTCATAAAACATTAGAAAATAAAAATGAAGCAACATCAGTGAAATGGTTTAAAATTATTTAGTACCATCTGTTCAAATATTGATTACATTCAGAAAAGAAAAAAGGAGAAAACCCCTTAGAAAGGAATTGGGTTCCAACAGAAAGTCACATTATGAAATGCAAAGTCTAGCTGAAGAAATGTCTTTTTATGTTGTGGAAACATTCCTTAGAATAGGACAAAGAATGAGAGAGCTACATGCCCACTTTAAAGGAAGAATTATGAAGTCTTGCCAATCAGTGGCCTTAAAAGTCTGAGGGATGGTACCAATACTGCAAACAACTTACACTCTTGGAAATTTAATCGCAAAGAGGCACTATAATTAGTGGAAGCTTCCATAACAAACTTCCCTAAAAGGAAAGACCAAATCAACCTCTAGAGTTTCCTGAGCAAATCCAAAGTTTAGTGTTAATATTAAAAAAGTCCCAGTTAAAAGCAAAGCTTGTCCATATACTTTTTGCAGCATTCTTTCTGGTCCATTAACATCAATGGTTTACAAATACATTATACTTAGTCTAGCATATAATAAGAATGAACTATATTGGATATTTCCCAATCCAGAGAGATGAGGAATTACCAGAGTTAGGCAGCTGAATTTTAATGAAGTTAGGCATATTATAACAAGTGCCTCCTTAATTACTTATATCAAGAGAATATCCTCCTCTCTATATCTTTAGGAGTAATACACACCTCTTTTTAACATAGAGCTTGTTTCATGGTTTAGTTATATCATGTATTAAATCATGTCTCCAGCCACCTTAAACTACACATACAAATATTTAATATTGTACAAATCAGTTGTAAGAAATATAGAGAGATTTATATCTAATACTGGAGATATTTTAATTTTAATTATGGAATTTTTTCCCAGAAAATGTTGCTAAAATTTTGGGGAGCAAACTTTTTAAAAATTATCAAATATAAAAGATGATATAGCATACATAAGGGACTTCTTATTAGAAAGTTATGTAGGGGGGTTTCTTTTTTAAAAATGTTAACATCCAAGAAGAATATTATTAGGATTTATTCATATTCTTCTTTCTTTTTTATAATTCCCAAAGATTTTTTAATAGTACCTATCTTGATGTAGGTCACAATATTCTTAAAAAGTCAACTTCAAAATTATATTATTGACTTTTTTTTACCATGTCGAAAGGCAATATTTACTGCAAGTTTTCAAAAGGTGAATTAGAATTATAATCTAGTTTTAAACATCTATGGGAAACAATTTCAGGAAACCGAAAAGTTTTGTTAAATGATACTGTACCTTAATAGAGATATTGTACAGAAATGCCTCAATTCATGGAACTATTCTGGTAATATGCTATTTTGTTTAACTGCTGTCTTCTTTTTAATTTAAGAAATGTTTCATTTTCAATTCTTATTGAAAATATTTTTAAAATGTATTCATAGTCTTTACTGTCATAGTAATGCAAAAAGTCCATTCATCTTTCTTTGGCCAATGAGAATTTCCAGAGTCTGAGATTGATCTTCCTGAATGTCAATAATCATTTTACACTCAGAGATTGGGATGAATGTATATGACTTCAGCACATAACCAGGGAATCGATTATTTGAATAAATCCTTGAAATAAACTTTGTTTCTCAAGATGTGCTTCTTTTTCCTTGCCCTCAAAATAGAGTTCTAACAATGATTTAGGATTGGAAAGGTTTAATCAGGGGCTCTGGTTGGTTAGATGGTAGTTAAAATAGGATTTTACTGTATTCTTGAGGAGATTTCAGTGAGTGCAGGAGGTAGACTCCTGAGGCCTAGACCATCGGCCGGCAGTGATTCAATCAACAGGGTGTAGCTCATGGTTGGGAAGTAGATAGGAGGAAGTAACCTTTATACAGAGATGGCCTGAGTGAGGGCTGTCTGTTTAGCATCCCAATATTGTTACAACCTCTGGATTGACTTTGAAAATAAAAGTTCAAATATGGTGGCGCTATTATAGCCAAGGAATATAACCAGGTGGACAGTGGTTGGTTGATTTTGTAAGATTTTTGTGTAGTGGTGCTTGTGACAGGAGGATTCAACCTGGGGAAGGAAGACTGCAAGGAGACATGAGGGCCTGTAGGTACTAGCTGGATTTAGAGTAGAGTCCCAGTCCTAAAGTGACACTGGGAAACTCAACAGGATGCCTGACTAAGATACAAACTATACAGTAGAAAAACAAGGCAGAGACTTCCTGTCAACATGGTGGAAGAAGGTGATGATAGAAGAATCTGTCTCTTGCTCCAATACAGAATTGTTGGAAAATGTATCCATTTTTAAAAGCAAATAGCCAAACTTGAAAGAAGGAAAGTAAAAATCCCTGATGTCAGAAATGAAGAGAGAATATAAAGCCAGATCTGCAGGTGAAGGTGAAGCCAATGGAGGCTCGCAGAGGTTTTCCAAATGGACTAAGATTTGAGGGCTGGGCCTTGAGTCCAGATCAGAGATGGGAAATGAGGTCCCAGACCTATATGAGGCAGATGCTGGCACAAAGTCTGCTACATCAATAGGGGCCTTATATGAAGTGGGACCACAAAAACTCTACCCTCTGGATAAAGAAATCTGCAGGAACTGGAAACCTAAGTCAGCACCAAGCAGGTGAGTGCCCTGTATTTATACCACTGCTGGGGTGCAGGGCTCCCACATGGAGAAATTAACGCTAATACTGCACTGGAACTCGGGAACCTCCCATGCCTCTGGAAGAAATGAGAGTGGAACAGCTTTGAAAGGATTGTGCTGCAACAAGGAGCACAATGGAATTATAAAAAAATTAGGAAACAAAACACCATGGGGGAGAGAGAGCAGCTGCAGCAACTAGGAGAATTTATACGCCAAGAACTGGAGATTATAGAATAATCTGAAACATAATAGGCACATTTAAAAAACTTAAAGATATAAAAACAAAGAATAAAAAATCATAAAAAATAAAAACAGTAGTATGGGGGAAAAAAGGCACGGTTATAAAGTATATATAGTGAGTGACATTAAAACTCAACAAACATGTTAAATAGCAGTTTAGACCTAACCCAAAGGAGGATTAGTGAATGCGGAGCAATTCTGAAAAAATCAATCAAAATATAGCACATAAAGAGATATCAAAAGTGATGAAGAGAGGAGATGAATAGAACAAGAAGGTCCAGCATAGGTGCTCCAGAAGTGTAAAATTGAGATAATGAGAGAGGATATATGGTACAAACTTTCTAGACCTGAAGGAAGACAGGAGTCTTTAGTCTGACAGAATATACTAAGATCTGAGGGAAATAAATGGAAACAAATTCAAATCAAGTTTCCTCAAAAACAAACAATCTTAAAAGCTATCAGAGAGAAATAGAAGATAATTTAAAGGAAATGACATTAGACTGAGAGCAATTTTCTCACTGAAAAACTAGATTTCAGGAAACAATGAAATGCATTTTTAAATGCTGAAATAAAACAATCATGAATTTAGAATTCTACAACAGGTTAAAGTATCATTCAATAGATAGAAGTTGCTAAAAGAGTAGATTTTAAGTGTTTTCACCACAAAAAATGTGGTAAGTATGTGAGGGGATGGATTTGGTATTTTGCCTGATTTAATCACCCCACATTGTAAACATACATCAAAACATCACATTGTACCCCATAAATCTATACAATTATTGTTTGTCAATTAAAAATAAAGTAAAAGATAGTACAAAAAAGTTGGGGTACATTACATTATTAGTCCCAAATTCTCCACCCCTTTTGTGGGAGAACTGCGAAGTCACATGCAAAAACTCCCACAAAAGGGTGGAAGTGTATTTCTCCACCTCTTGATTCTGGGTTCAGCCATGTGACTTGCTGTAGCCAAGAGAATGAGGTGGAAAATTACGATGTGTCAGTTTCAAACCTAGGTCTTGAGGGTGAGTTTTCACTTGCTCTCCTGTGCTGATGCCATCATCATGGGAAGAACATGCCTGGGCCATCTCACTGGTCCCAGGAGGAGGATGAGAGGTGTGAAGAGCAGAGCCTCCCACCCAACTGAATGTGGAGGAGATCAGCAGGCCCACAGATCCATGAGAATAAATCATTGTTTTTAAGTCCCTGAGTTTCGGGGTGGGTTATATTAATTTCCTATTACTACTGTAACAAATCATCACAAATTTAGTGACTTAAAACAAAACAAACTTACTCTCTTATAGTTCTGGAGGTTAGAAGTCCAAAATCAGTCGTACAAAGCTAAAATCAAGGTGTTGGCAGGGCTGTTTCCTTCTGGAGGCTCTAGAGGAGAATTTGTTTCCTTGACTTTTCTGGCTTCTGGTGATTGCCTGCACTCCTTGACTCATGAACCCTTCTTTGTATCACTCCAATCTTTTTCTTCCACTGTCTCATCTTCACCTTCTATAGTCAAATCCCTCTCTACCTTCCTCTCATAAGGACACCTGTGGTTACAGTTAGGGCCTACCTGGAAAATCCAGGATAATCTCCCCATGTCAAGATGCTTACCTTAATCACGTCTGCAAAGTTCCCTTTGCCATATAAGTTAACATCCACAGGTTCTGGGATTAGGATGTGGAACATCTTGGGAAGGGGGCAAATTCAACTGATCACTATTGTTACGCAGGGTTTTGTTTATGTATGTATTTTTTTATTTAATCCAAAGACATTTTGTAGAGCATCAAAATCTGGTTGGAGGCAAGATGGTGGACTGGAAGCAGCCCGTGTGCACTGCTCTCAAGGAGAGGGTAGAAAGTTGCAGCCCACCTACTGATGGGCCTTCTTGGAGAGAGCATTGTGACACATCGGAGAAGCAACGGAAGGCAATCAGAGTGAAGGAGGTAATGAGGTGACCCACTTGGCAAGATGAGAAGGCACCTGGAGAAAGCATCCACGCCTGGGGAAGGACAGGAGGAGAGAACTGTGGAACTCCACCCTCCCGCCGTGGACACTGTGGCCTGAGCTGTAGGGGGGCCACCACCACTACCACCACTGACCTTGGGACTCACCAGGGAGCTGCTTAGAGTCTGTGCAGCAACGGTGCACCAGAGAGTGGGCGCAGCAGGGACATGGTGACCTTTGTTCCTGGATTACTGCAACTGATGTCAGTCTGAGCTCTCAGGTCCAGAGCGCCTGGTCTACACAGGGCTCAACTTGCTGCAGCCACCCCTCCATTACCCTCGCCAGGCCGAGGAGGGAGCAGGGAGAGTGGACACTCTCATGGACCCCATGACTGGGAGCTGAGCATCCCTCCCACTCACAAGGGAGTGGAACAGAACAGGCACTAAGAAGCCCCACAGTAACTGTTTTGGTGGGTCCTGGACAGGGGGAGACCCCCGGCTGCCTGGTGGCCTGGCCCTGTGCCCCTGCCCCCAGAGCTCCTGTGCTGCTGCTGGGCTCCTCAGCCCTGCCCTCAAGGTTCATGCACTGCTGCCCCTGGGCCCTGTAGTCCCACCCCTGCGGCTCCTACCCACAGCCTGGTGGGAACTGCCTCTGCAGTCTAGTGCTCCACCAGGTATTTGCTAGCCACAAGCCACCATTGCACCTGGACCCAGGTGGAGTGAATGCTCACAGCCCTGAAACCCACAACCACTGCCTAGATAGCCTCGCCCAGCTGCCACTGCCACTGCCATGGGGAGACCCAGGCAGAGAAATTTCCTGCAATGCCAGGCTTTGTGGAGAGGGACTCACCAGACCCTATACCTGAGCTTCCAACAGCAGGCTGGGGAACAACACACCACTTTGCACAGAAATCATCCAGAACCAGCTTGAACTGTAGCAATCACAGGGGAATGGAACAACACTGATCTAGATTCAGGGAGCTGAACAGGAGGAAAAAAAGGGAAAGGAAAACAAGACAGGAGCTTACTAGCAAAATCTTGAACAGGAAGTTTAGCAAGTACTTATTAGTCTTAGTATCCCTCAAGCAATGTGCTTGGCTGCAGAGACAAGGATGAATGACACTGTCCCTATCTCTAAGGAGCTGAGTGTCAAGTGGAGATCTTGTGAAAGTGGTTCGGGGCATCTTTCCATTAAAGGCCCACAGATACATTCATGTCAAGAATCTCTTGTTTCTGATTCAAAAGTGCCTAAGTGATATCTGTGGAACTTGAGTCCTCCAAGATGTTCTGTGAAAAGAGGTTTTATAGTCAATCATGTTAGGCAATGCTGTATGCCATATTTCATTTTTGGAGATTCATGGGCAATTAAGAAATGAAAGTTACCAAGGTGATTTGTAGAAAAGAAACCTATAAGGAAACTTTGCATCTTCCCAAATTATTTGATAGCAAAATGAATTTGGAAAGGGAGGAAGAGTAATGTCTATTCATAGTCCTTTAGTCTTTTCATTTTATTCCTCTGTGTTGCATTTACATTATTTTTCTAACTACTTTAAAATATTTCTAAAAGATTTGTTTGTTTTTTTAAAATTAAACCTTTATTCCAGTGTTTTTATTTAGGTGTTTAAATTTCAATATTGTGCTTTAAGTGTTAGTATAATTATTTTAGTGGAGAGGCTTAGTACAGATATTTTGTTTGACTTTGTAGGGACAATTGAAACCATGAGGTGTTATACAGGTTATTTTAGTTCTTCAAAATACCAGTAAGCCAGAGCATTTGTAATGAGCATATAGACCACTGTGCTTTTTGCAATCTGATTTTATGGTACCCCCCTTTTAATGTCTAGCATAAGGCTCAGTCTTCAGGCTTTTGAACAAACATGTCAATAGCTTTAAATCAAACAACCGTGCTAAAATGTATTACTGTGTCACAACCATTTGCAGCTATCCGTTTAATTGCATCCAATAAAATGAACCAGGAGGTATAACTTTACAAACATAACATCTGAGGTGGTGGTAAGATTAGAGCTAAATAACATATGTAGTTTAAATTCTCAATATAAAGTCATGATGGGCTGTAATTTTAATATACTGCTGACAAGGGGCATGTGAGCATTAATGAGCATTCCCAATAAATATTTTCAGCATTAGAGGACATAATATAGCTTCAGTTTTATATACAATGCTCACTCTCATGCATGTATTTTTTTTGTATCTTTTGCTGGAGCATTAGAACATTCAACCAATATATTGTCTCAATTTAAGGAAACAATAAAAATATTTTACTCCTTAGGATAATTCTTGGCACAAAACGGTGGCTCCATGACTATTTGTTTACTATGTGGTTGAAGTTTCTTTTGTTTGATTACTCTAACCCTCTCCTCCCAGAAGTTCCAATGAAATTAATGAAATATGGGATGATTAGTTAATTATGAAGCCAATTTTTATTTACTAAAATGTTCTGTTACTTATTTTTTCAATTGCACAATTTATCTGTGTTCATAGATCTTTTGAGTTCGTAAAAATTTCTCTTGCATGTGTATGACCTTGGGTCTGCCTTTTATGAGCTGGGTAACCTTGTTTTTATTTAACTTTTTACTGTCTCTGCTTCCTTGTCCGTAAAACAGGGATGCTAATATAGCTGTTGTGACTATTAAGTTAATTTAATATATGTAAAGTGTTCAGAATACATGAAAGTGCATGGCACATAGAAGCACACCATGGAGGTTAGCTATTATTAGTCTTATTATTATTTGAGCATACACTAGAAAGACTATAAATTATTGGCAATACACCATTTCTTCTGTCAAAATATACAATAGCAGTTAAGCGTGATCAGATCTATTAGCCCAACTCATAAAAACAAATAGTCCAGGTTAGATCATATTCATAGTTGCTTAATTGGTTCTTTTTTATAGGAAAATTTATATAAAGAAATTGGGTGTTTACATTTGGAAGGACGGAGAGGCGATTGCTGGGTTGGGAGTACAGGTATTGAAAAATGCTCCTATTTTTTAGTCAGCTTTACAGTCTCTGTAAGACTTTTCAGTTAGTATTAAGAACAGGAGGGTCCACTTGTTTACTGCCTATACTTTCCTCACCCATCTCCTTTTATGTCTTACCCTGTTTCCCTCTCTCCTTCACAGCCTTTCCCTGATTCGCTTTTCCTCCCCACTGGCAGGTAGACCAGTAGGCAGCATCAACAATTGGGAGGTCAGTGAGATGGTAAAATAGTCAAGGCCTGGGTGGGTGGTACGTTAGGCCCAGAGTGGAACTGGGAGGAAAGAGCTTGCTCTCTTACCATCCGCCCTTTAACACTCTGAACTTACCAAAATGTTCCTTCATATATATTCCAGTGATAATGATTATATAAAGTTTTTTCTTATATTATATTTTCAAGGTCATACTCCTAGGAAAAAAAGTCAGAGAAGTTCCAAAAATCTTTGCTTGCTAAACTTTAAAAAAATTAATTAAGTGGAGTTATCATTCAAAAAAAAATAAAGAAATGAGTAGAAATAGCAATGGCTATTTAAAAAAGAGTGCAGAAAAGCTTCCTGGACTAGGAAATGGGTTGCAATGTTCAAAAGTATAGAAAGAACCATGAACACACTTCTTATATATATTAGAACACATGGTTCTTTAACTAAGTCAGGAAAGACAAGATAAACTACAATCAGATTCCCACAATAATACGTACCTGGGTATACTACACATCAAACTGTTTCTACAGTCATAAGCACTGATATGTTAATTTCAGGCCACTCTTCAAGAAAGACACAATGAATGTAGGGAAGAGCTTGGGACAATACTTGAAAGGAGTGAAAAGATAAACTGTTCTAATCCTTACATTTCCTTCTCAACTTTCATTCTAAACTTATGGAGTCAATAAAAATAGAGAAGGAAGTATACATATCAGAAGGTAGAAAATCACACTGGGATTTCGAAGACCTGGCCCTAGACTATTAAATAAAATATAATAAAATATATCAAGATATTCATGTTCTTTAGCATGTTAATTAATTAAGTAATTATAGTGACATAAATTACTAGTTTTGAGGACAGAGGATGGGAAAGTTAGTGAGACATATGAGATGATATTAGGGACATATTTTGCAGATAAGAGGGACAGTATACATTAGCAAAAGTATGTAATGGAGAAATATACATTGCAACACATGTACAAATTTTTATAGTGTTATTCCATCAGCACTAGCAATACTGACCTAGATTCTTATTTTATTCTTCATAACCAAACAGCTGACATGAACACAAAGTCCCATTCAAGGTCATTGAAAACTTTGAACTTGGATTGGCTCCAGGAGGACATTGAAAAATGCAGTAATTGTCCCCTTGAGTTCCAGAAATTTAGTAAGATTCAAAACTGATAAGTATTTTTTATAGGAACCCAACTTACTATATCTTACCTTTGGTTTATTCTAAAACTTACTTTTTATAAATTGAAACAGTGACTTTACAAAATGACATGGTACAAAGAGGCTGTAAGTATGAATTAGCTCTTTAAAACCCTGGGGAAGCTAATTTCCATGCCCAAGATAATGTTTCAAAGAGATTTCTTTTCAATGTGTTTTCTTAGGGGGCAAGATTTCAAAGAGGAAAATTAGCAAAGCAAGGTAAGTATGATGCTGCCATTTGGAGTTTTCAATTAGCATTTCTGACTAATACTTTGGCAAAATTACTCACAAATATCGCCAGAGTTGAGAAATCATCTTGCGGCATTTTCTGTTCTTATTTTTAGGACATGAAGGCATGTAAAATAATACAAAGAGGTTTGCAAAGTCCAGCTGAAGGGAGCTGGGGTGTTCTGTTTTTACCATCATGCTTAGTTGTTCATGTTGCTTGTGTATAAAACAATGTACAGTATTTACAAATAGTAAGGGAAATGGCCCAGAACCCTTGCAATCCAGTGACTGAGGGATGGTTAACACTGTGTAAAAATAGACACATTACACCAAGAGACAATTTAAAACATTATTATTGGGTAGTAATTTTAAAAAATTAAACCTGTTGACATGAGCAAAATGAAAAGCTTTAGAAGCACAGCTTGCGGAATTGAAAAGGGCATTAGAGACCATCGGTTCCAATCGCCTCATTTTACAGGAGAGAAATCTGAGGACCAGGGAAATGAAATGACTTTTCTGGGGTCACATGGAGAGTCAACAGCAGAGCTGAGAAGGTGCTCAGGTCTCCTGACCTCCTGGCTATGCTCATTCACCGGGAGTGCTTCAAAGAGCATTTACAACATTTAGTCACAGTTTAGCTTTTGGCTCATTCCACATTTACTCCTATTTTTGTAGGTGCAAAAATAGCTCAGATTAATATGATTTGTTCCAGGTCAAACAGATATTAAGAAAAATGGCAAAGCTGTGTAGTTATTTGTTTTGTGTGTGTGTGTGTGTGTGAGAGAGAGAGAGAGAGAGAGAGAGAGAGAGAGAGAGAGAGAGAGAGAGATAGCGCATGCACACATACGCATAATTTCTTATCCACTGTTTTTAAATCCAAAAAACTCTGAAAACTAAGTTTTTTCATCAATTTATGACAAACTCTGATGGCGTAAAATGTGTTATAAACTGATGTGAGGGTATTTATACACATGATGCATAACATAGACTGTATGTAACTGATGACATTTTCAAATCCTGAATAATTCTGAATTCTGTCCCTAACAGTTTTGGGTAAGTGATTATGGCCCTTCAATTTGTCCATAGTGTAATTTCATTATGTGAGTTTAGACTTGTAACCATGCGACTAAGAAAACCCTTTACATTTATGATTCCCTTTGGTTCAAAGTATATAAACCAAAGGAAATTAAGTGAGATGAGCAAAGTTCTTTCTATGAAGTAGTAAATATATAAAAATAAGGAGCTTAGTTTCATCACTATTATTCGTGGTCAGGAAGTCCAGGGTAAATTCAGTGTTTAGTTGTGGCAACTTCCTCATCCCAAGTTTTTGATAAAATTATCTGTCTCCTTTTCCTTTTCCTAGCCCCTTTTTTGGAAACTTTTATTTCATAGACTTCTTTTATGTGTTTCTTTATTCTAAGTTATATCAAATGTTAGTACATATGTAGGGAGTTCCCACCCCAAGTCTCATAATAACTCTGTGTTCTATTATTTAATCAGTAGTGAAATTGAGGACTAATCAATCAACTAATGTTTGTGGTTTACAGCTTAGAATTTGTATGCTGAGTAGGTTAGAGTTTGCGTGGATTTGACCAGATCCGACATGATATATTCTTCCTTTTGATTATAACCTTTATATTTAACCAAAGTCTAGATGAATGCAACATCCTCATAATCTGTGCTCAGTCTTGACAACATCGGCTGCAGAGCCCCATGGCACTGAATTTAGTCCCTGCGGGAGTTCCTGCTCAAAGGGGCAGTCATTACGGCAAACTCACAAGAGGGCCAGTCCTTTGTTTGTTTGCAAGAAACTTCACCAATTGAAAATTTTGACCTGTCATATACTGTCAGGATAAACACCCTCCCCACCCTGATGGATGAGAGTTGAATGTCTTGGATTTTTCCTTGTCCCTATTCAGGACCCTAAGAGTAAATTTTATAGATAAAAGTCTTGCTTTTTGGTTCTCATTAATCTCATCATAATTTTGAATGTATTCCTAGAAATGTAGATTTAATTTCTAGACAATCAAGTTAAATGTAAGATATTTGCTTATTGCGATACATACAGATCTCAATGGAGGAGGGTGTTCCCTGCTTTTGTCAACAGTCTCTATGATATGGCAGTTGTTTAGATCGTATTACTTAAAGGGGCGTGTATGATGTAATGGATCTAATGGAAAGATACAGGACCAGGAATCAGGTCCCACCTGGCTGTGTTACCTCAGACAAACCATCAGCCTCTCTGAGCCCCAGTTTCCTCTTCTATGAAATAAAAGGGCTGCACTGGAATACCTTGAAACCCTATTTGGCTCTAAAATGTTACAGTTCTGTGAGAGGCGACAATCAACAAGCTCATAGTCTGTTTCTAAGCTTCTCTGGGAAGAGACCTCTAGGGGAGCAAATTTCTTCCAAGTATAGCACAGCTTTTCTTGGCCTGAGGAGAAATTTTTAAGCATGGGGCTCTGAAATGACTAAGGGAGAAGGAAGAGCCCAGTTCAGGGGAGGCTCTTTTCCATAAGGGCATATGCTGTGGTCTTGTGACTGCTGCATGACCCAAGGGGCGGGGCCGTCCCAGCAGCCTGTGACTCTGACTTGGCCACCACACTGACTCGCTGGCTGCCCTGGCTCCTGGGCTCGGAAGAGCTGTGAGAGAGGCAGCGCTGAGCCCAGGGGCATAGAGGGGCAGGCAGACTGGGCACCCCCTCCTTCGTGCTGTTCCTTTGTGAGCCCAGCTCTGGGAGAGGCAGGAATGAGGGGCAGTGCACGTGGAATCCGGCAGCAGAGGACCTTGCGAAGGAAGAGGAGCTTTCTCTGAGCCCTGGGGGGAAAGATGGACTCCAGGTGATTAGAAAAGAGAGTAAATACCTTGAAGGAAAAACCCATTTTATAGATTTCATTAGATGTAATGGATATCCTTTAGATAGAGTAGAGATGGACTATTTGATGTATTTATTTACTATAACAATAGCTCTTAAGGGTTACTGAGTACTAGTGCCATATACTCTGGAAAGTGCTTTGTATCGATCAGGTCTTTTAATCATCATCATAGCCATATGAAGTAGGAACCATTATTCCCATTTTACCAATAAAGAGACTGAGGTTTAGGGGACTTAAATAATGCCCAATGTCACACAGCTAGTAAATGGGGGGATCTGGTGTTTGAGCCTAGACAATGTGCTTCTGCTATATTGCCTTCCTCTTCCTTGTTTTCAGAGTATTTGAGGCAGGCTGGGGAGTCCATTTCTTTCTCCTCTCTTCTCTTCTCCTTTACTTCCCTTCTCTCTTCTCTCTTTCCATTTATTTAATTCATCCTCTCCCTTCTTTCTCTTCCTCCTTGTTCATTAACAGCACATGACAGAGACGGTTGACTGTGTCATTGCAGGTTGGCAAACTGTCACATTTATTGGAGAAGTCTTCTTTCCTGGACATTCATGATGAATATTTCCAGTTATTCCTCTGGAAAATGTAAAGTTGAGATGCAAAATGATTGTCGAAGTCAATTAATAGAAAGTTTACATTCCATAAACTATCCTTCACTGCACTCAATTAAAGATACGCTTCGTCATTGTTATCCAAAAGATTTTAAGAGCTACAGACCAAGATTGGCTGCAATTGGCTGCAATCAAAATAATTATTATATTGTTAACTCAAACTCCCCAAAAACAAACCTGAGATTTATGCTGTCATTTATGTAAATAAGAAAATATGATGAGTTACTTTCTTTTCTTTATCAGAGGAGAAGGAGAATAAGAAAGCCATAAAGGCCTTCTTGTTCTCCTGTTGCAAAGGCCCTGCTCTCTTTGCTGGCTTCCAAGATGAGGTAGTTCTACCTCGGGTTCCTATCTTGCCTAGAGAGTAAATATCCTCCCAAGATGACCCCTAGCAGCTCCCTGGCTTCATAATTGCATTTGGGTTCGTTCCAGGCATTCTCACTAGTGATGAAGGACACTACACACAAAAGCAAGGACCTCTGAACCTCCAGGCCAGACACCTGGGGTCACAGTGGATGCTCAGGAAATATGGACATGCTGCAGTCTCTTAAAATTAAAAAAAAGCAAGCAAGCAAGCTACAGACTAAGGATGGGAGACCGTGATGCTAAAGGATTGATAACATACATGGCTACATTAGCTCTCAGCTTTCTACTTCAGGGTTGCTCCTTATGTGAGAAAACTGAACAATCTAACCCACTGTGGTAGGATTTTCTGTTACATGCAGCCACAAGCTTTTCTAACTGGTACAATGGCAATATCGAGACATAGGTGTCTGCTTGATTGTTTCCGTTCACTTTCTTTTTCTTTTCCTTTACTGTACATCACAGGACTCTAAGCTCAGGGTTTCTTCTCTTCTATGGAGATAGTTTGAATTATGGTGCATTAACTTCATTCCTCTCCTACCCAACTGGGGGCACAATGCACTTCCCTTCACCATTGATAAAGGGCTTGATCATGTGACTTGCTTTGGCCACAGAACATTAGTGGACATGACATGGGCAGAGGCTTTAAATATGCTTGTTTACGTGGCTGGCCTCTTGCAATCTGCTGATCCACCATGAGAAGAACATGCCAAAGCTAGCTGCACATCAGCCTGGGCCCCAGAATGAGCAGACACGCGCAAACTTGAATGAACGTGCAACTTGGAGCCCAGCCCAGCTACACCTCAGCCTGAGGCCCAGTCCCCAGCTCAGCCCAGGCTAGAGCATTCAAACCGCAGCTGACCTATAGACTCCAAGAAGATGAGAGGAAGTTCTCACTGGTGCAAGCCACTGAGATTTGAAATGGATTGTTATTCAGCATCAATGTGGCAATAACTGACTAATACACCATGTGTAGCAGGGACTTCCTTTAAGACATATCCTAAACTCTCTTCCTTTGGCTAAATGAAACTGAAGGTACCAGTGAGTCAAACCTGGCTCTTGAGATGTAAATGGAAACTTAAATAATTTTTTTAAAAGTTAACTTTCTTAGGTGTGCTTGGCTTTAATACTCTGGGCTTAGTGGGAACTGAAAAATTTTATTTTGGTATTCAATCATTAAACATTGATTCTTTCTCCCTCTTTTCATTTCTGCTAAATAATTCTAATCCACTTTCAAGGCAAATGGATGCCTTTGGCAATCAAGGAGAAGGTCAAGTAAAATGAAATGTGAAATAAAGAAGCACGTAAGTGTATTTCAGAAAATACGTAAACTACAATTACTATTGTTGCTGGTCTTTGCTTTCTTCTGCTTTTAACTCTTTCATGGCATCAGTAAGAAGTCGCTTGGTCATCAGACTACAGTCTGCAGGCCAAATCTGGCCATTTGATTTTGTATAGCCCCTGAGCTTATAAGTATGGTTTTTACAGATAAATATTTGCAATTGATTTGATGATAGGGAAATTTTACTTTGAACTCCCAATTAAGTGACTTCTTACCCCCTGAAAAAGAATTTCATTCTTCTCATTAGTAGACCTGTATTCTAAAAAACATTGTACTCAATTATTATAATCACTATCTAATGTGATTATATTTCGATTACATATGTAATTTATTTTGCCAATACACATTTTGTGGAAATATGTTTCTCTCATTTTATGTAAGCGTCTACATACTATCCTTCATTTTGCTTCTTGGCCCACAAAGTTTAAAATATTAGCTATCTGGCCCTTTAAAGAAAAAGCTTGCTGACCTCATCCTAGGGTATGAGGTTCCAGTTGCAGTGTGAGAGCGATCTCCACGCTGCCTGTCCTGAAGAGGCAGACGCTGTAAGGTGAGTGGAGGATACTCCTCGCTCTCCTCTTTCTGTCACCGACAAGAAACAGTCTTTGTTCCCAGAGAAAT
This sequence comes from Indri indri, assembly GCA_004363605.1. NCBI lineage: Eukaryota > Metazoa > Chordata > Mammalia > Primates > Indriidae > Indri > Indri indri. Next base: position 15,876 of record RJWJ010014485.1, on the reverse strand, counting down.
TTTAGAGAAACACTAATGCCAGTTTTCATACGTCTCTGTGTGCTTTTAACTATCCCTGTAAAAACTTTCTTCTAAAAAACCTAAATAGGACAGCATAGACAGTCACTGGGCTGGTGCCCACCCTATTGCGCTAAGGAAGTTGACGTGTGCCAAGGCTAAATCATGGTTAGAAACAGATGAGACAGCCAAGGCAAGCATGATTCATGTCGCTTACGTACAAATGACTTAAAGAGCACCTGAATTAATTTACAATTAATGAAACTTTTACTTACATTTCTTGCCAACTAAACACAGAGCTTCGGGCATTCTCTCTTGTCCTGTGATTTTTTCTAATCACTGTTAATATTTCTTCACTTTGGTTAGCGATCATAATTATTAGGTGTGCTCTACTTTAATTTTTTAAAAATATAGCTCATATTTCCTTTTAGCATTCCAAATAGTGAAATGTTTTTTGTTTTCACTTTTCACATCCTACATTAATCCATTTAATAGGTGGATTAGTCTTTACTTGTGATAATAATTGATCTTTACTGTGATAAAAGTAAATTTTTTTATTTATCCCTTTTAAATATCATGATTGTGTTTCATGGTTAACACTGTAAGTTGGTTGCACTGATTTGGTGCATGAATAATCATGGAATTACTTCCTATTTAAGTTTTTAAGATTTTTATTTACTAAATATTTTTCATAGTTGTATTTTTTTCCTGCTGAGATCTTTATAAGCCACTTGTGATTTCTATTTCATTTTTGCTTTTCATTATTTTACTTTCTAAACTTCTGTTTGATAATAATAATACTTACTATAATAATATTTCAATCACCCCAGATTTAGCCAGTGCTCTAAGGCAGGTTGGGAACTTTACCAACGGTGCAGAGAAACGTCTGTTAGAAGAATCGGTGGATAAAGTTGTTAAGTCCGCCCTGACATTTCCCAAGAGCTCCTCAAGGACTCTGTGCTCTCAACCTGCAGAGACTGCAGTTTTGATCTGAGGGGAAAAATTGATTTAACTCTCACATTTACATTTTTATGATTGTGTCTTTAAAGCTTATTACCTTAATAATATCTCCCAGATGCCCACTGTTTTTCAAAGCCAGTTCAATGCCTATGTTTTCTAATCAAGTTTTCCCTTTTATTAATAGATGCCTGACATTTTTCATAGACTTCTGAAGCATTCCACATTAGGGGAGGATTATCCATGTAAGGAGCTGAGCACAGTCAGACACATAATAAGTGTTCATTAAATGGTAGCTGTTAGGATTACTTGATTTTATTTTGTTTAAAATACTACGCACTTTTACAAAAATTCATTAAGACTCTTTTTACATTGAAATTCAAAAGTCTGATTATAAGGCTGAAGATCTTATGGCTGAGAAAATGCTGCATGTCTCAAAACATTTATCTGGGGAACACATTAATATCGTTTCAAGAATGAGAGAGAGAATTGTTCTGATCACTGTATAATAAGTCATTTGAGGAGATATGCTTGCCTGGGTCTGTTCTAATAATAAAACTAGGTTACTTTCAAAAAGCTACTTGATTAAAGTACCTATTTTTTGGTTCCAGTAGTTAGCTGACCCATTACTGTGTATTCGTACTGCATGGATAAGTATTAATTTTAGGGGATCTCTGTGTTGTTCCTGAAGCTTGCACAGAAAGGTCCAGAAGGAGGCTAATGCTTTTTCTACATAAGAGAAACTTTTCTCAAATATTTGCCAACTATTGTGAAGTAAGGACTGGAATCCTCCAAAACCCTGAATCTCAGTTTTCTTCTGTAACCATGAGTTCACATTGTCCTGGACTATAGTTACAATTAAAAAAAAAAATCATAATTAAATTAAATGACAATTAAAAAGTATATCCTCATTAATAAAACTATTCCATTAATGAAGTTACGAGGTCAAATAATAACTTACTTTCAAGGAGTATAAGGGGTTTGGTGATCTCATTATTACCTTTTTGGCATCAGAATGCCTCAGCAGATCAAACTCAAAGAATATTTGCTAAATTCATCTATTTTGGCAAATAATTATGTCTCTTAGTTGTCTTCCAAGTGAGGTATGTCTGGGTTTATCAAGGCCAGTAAGTCCAGGGAATATCTAACGTGCAGCCAAAGCAGTCCTCAGCGAGAACATTGCCAACAGGCTCAGTCTTGTCTAAGTCCACAAGAAAGCAATTTCTTTACAAATCAGAACAATTTACATCAAGATAAAAAATAAAAGGAACAGCCATAAACACCATCAGAAAAACTCCAACGGAAATTCCCTTTGAGATAAAATTTTCATTAGCCCAGCAATGACCCTATTCAGTGAGCAAATGGTCCTCTGGCCTTTTTGACCACAAGTTAACTGTTGAGAGGATAGGTAATACCTGAGTGGCTTGGCACCCACCTCTGCCACATTATTGGATGCAAATTAGCTCAGGTCCTGTGGATTTCATGAATTTCTCAAATTGTGTTGCCTCTCCGAAGCCACTGTGTTCATTGAGGCAAACACAGAACATTGTTTATTCACTTAACAAATATTAATTTAAAACTTGCTCTGTGTCAGGCACTGTGGTAGGGGTTAAGAGTATACAATAGCAGTAAACAAGTCAGACAAAAATCCCTGTCCTCATGGAGTTTACATTTGCAACTAGGGAGAGACCGACATTGTGGTAAGTGCTATGCTTGGGGTGGGGGCTCCAGGTTATCATATGACCACATTTGTAATTTAAGAAAATGGATCTGCTCTGGCTGATGACTGGATCCAAGTGTTGGGTGGCTTGCTTTTATACACATTGGATTTTCCTAGGGTTATGATTCTGAGTGTGGATAAAGACAGTGTGCCCAAGGCTTTGTTGAAAAGGGAGAAATGACTGAAGGTTGGCAGATGACAGGAATCAGGAGACGTAGCCAAATGCTACCAGCTTCATAACAGCAGCGGAGGTTCCCAAGGACACTGACCGCATCTCCCAGCTCAGCTTGAGACGGTGTGGACAAAGCGCTGTTCATTTGGGCAGTCCAGGAGGTAGAGGAGTATTTAGAGAGAGGCTGGTGAAGTTTGTTAACTATGTAAAGGAGTCCCAGGGGGCACCCACAGAAGATGTAGGAGGGAGAAGAGCAGTGGAAAGTTGGGTCAGTAGAAAGGAAGCAAAGAGCATTTTGGGGATAAGTGTCCTGGGGTGGACAGATGACTGGAGGGGCTAATATCTTGCAGTGTGACCACAGTTTGCAGGAATGTGAGGCACAGGGACATGCAGACCCCTCCGGAATCACTGGGGAGTCAACTGAATTGCACTTCTGAGGGACATTTAGTCTCATTTGGGAGACTCCCACCTCTCTAAAAGGCTAGTCAAGGTCTGGATGAATTGTATAGGCACAGGGGATGGTTAGTTGCCTCGTCCATCTGGCCTCATGTGACAAGGAGTTCGGAAGCAGAGAGAGTCTTCCACGATTGGTGTGCAGGATGAGAATGAAAGCTCACCAAATAATGTCTAAATCTTGCTGAGGCAGCAAAGTGCAATCAGAAAAGACCACCATTGCTTATGCTTTTCTTATTGTGCCTTTTTTTGAAAAAGGCTTAGAAAAATTTTGCAAAATCATTTTAATAAGATTCTCCAAATTTATGATCTTTTAAGAAATAATTGAGAGTATAGGGGAGAATCAGTAAAGCAAATGTGGGAGGAGGAAGAGATAAATAAAAGCCGTGAAGGGAAAGACAAAATACTGGCAAAACCAGCATAAAGCTTGGATAGTGGCAAGTGAACTGCAGGCTGCCATCACTCATTCTCTGCAGAAAAGTGCTTTATGTGATGTTCAAATTGGTACCAAGCTCTGGAGGAAATGGAGGACAAGGGCAAATCTGTTTAGCCCCAAAACCTCCACATCTCTCCAGACAGTACCTTTCAGGTTCATGTGCTGTGTGTCACTCCGTCTCGAGAACATCCTTGGGAGTGCTGTTGGTGCAAGTAGAATCTCTCAGGATTGGTTCCGTCTCTATGTCCTGAGCTGACTTTTTGATGTTTCCATCGTTTCTTCCTTGGGTTTTTGTGAAGAAGAAAAATACATCCCACAATACTCAATTGCTAGTGCTAATACTGAGCATCTTGAGGTAGACAAAACCCTCCCCCACCCCAGTACTTGACTTGGCCTTGGGGTGGTCTGCGAATCTTTCTTCCACAGCCCTGGGTGTGGCAGGCTACAGAGACGTGACTTGATCCTGGGTAATTGTTTAAGGGCTGTGCACGCTTACCAGTCAGTACATACTTTCTGGGCACAGTATCAATGACAGTAATAACAACAATAGTGATAATAACTCACTACATGCTTCATGTCCAAGGCACTGTTCTAACTACAAAGTAAGCCCTAAAAGGACAGTGCTTTTTGCTTGTTTTATTCACTGTGGTTTCCCAAGTGCCTAGAACTGTGCCTGGTACACAGAAGGCAATCAATAAATATTTTTTGAGTGAAATTATTTATTAAATTATCACCAAACAATCAGAGGTAGGTACAATTATTGTCTCTGTTTTACAGATGAGAAAACAGAGTGTTTAAGTGATTTGCTAAGATTGCACAGCTAGGAAGTGGCACAGCCAAGTTTGAGCAAGGCAGAGCTGTTGCTTTGCAAAAATGTAAAAGCAGTTTACATAATAATTATGAAAGAAAATTTAGCTGTATGCAAAATGAAACGCTCTTGGATAACCCCGCTGTAGGAAAACTGAGCATTGAATCTTTTACCGTATTCTTGGCACATGCTAACTTAATAGCTGTAGTTGTTGTTTTTTCTTTTTAAGTAACTTACATTTTCCACACTAACATTTTATGAATTGCAAGCCATTTTTTGGCCCTTAAGAATACATCTCATCTTGTTAATCCAGATGGCATTTCTTGAGATTGCCAAAAAAACCCACAACATAAAAATATTAACACCTCGATTTTAAGGGAAAAATACCTCCCCCTTCTGAAAACTCAAATATTCAAATTCTGGAAACCTAAAAATGCAAATCATCAGTAACATCACCTACTGGTCATCAGATAGACATGCCCCTTGTAAAGTATAACATTCCAAAATATACACCTGATTTTTCAAAAATGTAGAGAATGGAAAGTTCTGTGCTTTTCCATATTTAGAAGATTCCAAAGAGTACGTCACAGCAGATGTTATAAGTAGCATTTAAAAGATGAAGTAATTAAATGGCCCTTTATAGCTGAAGTTAAAGATAAGTTTAGTATGTTCTTAGAAATATGAAAGACTAACTGATGACTCAGTTCTGGCACATCAGGTAACTATGTATTTTTTTTTTTTTGACGCTCTTGTTATTAGATTTATTTGTGGCTACTCAAAGGAATTAGTAAAATGGTTTCAGTAAACATGTAAACATTCAAGAACAGTCTGTGGTTCTTAGCTCTGGGATACAAGATGAGAGATACTGTCCCTGTCTCTCAAGTAACTCATAATCTAGAGGGGAAAATAGAAATGAAAAATGAGCAGAAGCATAAAACCCAAACTGTAATAAAACACAATGCAGGCATCATGGCTGCGGCATGCACAGGATGTGCCGAAGCACAGCGAGAGAGTGACCGACTTAGTGGGGAGCATGCCTGAAGGTTTCTTGGTGGAGTTGTCCCTTGAACTGAGTTTTGGAAGACGAATCTAGGAGTTTCCAGAATGAGATGCTTAGTAGTAAGTACAAGGCAAGAGAGAGGAAAGTGACATCAGAAAATGGCAAGGACTTAGGTATGCCTGGAACAAAGCCTGTGGAGGGAGGGAGTCTGGAGAAGTCATCAGGAGCCACTTTGTGAGTGTCTGGTGTGTGGTGGGATAATATTTTGACATATTAGCTGATGTTTTATTTTCTTTTTGTATTTCGCTCTCTCTCTACTGCTTACCTGCCTCAACCTGCCAAATTCAGACTGTTGGCCCTGTGCTCTTTGACTTAGAGTTGTCACAAGAAATAAAGTACCAAAGGTGTGAGAGATTGTGTCTCTGAAACCTAAACACTTTCTGAAGAGTTTTAGAGGATTGGTGAAAAAGCAAAAGAAGGCGTTCAAAATGTTGTGGCCAAAAACATAAAGGGATGAAGGTATTTTTCAGACTAAAGAGATTCTGACCCTGTGTGAGATGATGCTTTCTGTTTTGGTCTCCATTTGTTTTTCTCTCCTCCATTTCTGGAAGATGGTCAGCATTTTGTGTTTCTGGGGGGAGGGGTCTTAGTGTCGAAAAGCAGAGTTGCCAGAAGAAAGAAATCTTACAAGAGGAACCTCACCTTGCTAAGGGAAGGGAAGAGGAGAGAGGCAAGAGATCCTCCAACCGTGCAAGGAGGTGGAGGGCCTCAGGGCACATGCAGACTTGTGCTCCGTTCTTTTGTACAGTCGTCCCCCTTATCCACGGGGGATTAGTTCCAAGACCCCCAGTAGATGCCTGAAACCATGGATCGTATCAAACCCTACATAAACTATGTTTTTTCCTATCCCTACATACTTATGATAAAGTTTAATTTATAAATTAGGCACAACAAGAGATTAATAATAACTAATAATTATAACAATATAGTGTAATAAAAGTTATGTGAATGTGGTGTCGCTCTCTCTCAAATATCTTATTCTACTCTACTCACCCTTTTTCTTCTTGTGATGGTGTGAAGTGATAAAATGTCCACGCAATGAGATGAAGTGAAATAAACAATGTAGGCATTATGGTGTAAATGGAAAATTCCAGAAATAAATAATTCATACGTTTTAAATTGCATGCCATTCTGAGTAGCATGATGAAATATCGTGCCACCTTGCTCTGTCCTGTCTAGATTGCCATTAGTCCCTTAGCAGTTGTCTCAGTTCTAGATCCACTGTCGCGGTAGCACAGTGCTTGTGTTCAAATCACCCTTATTTTACCTAATATTGGCCCCAAAGTGCAAGAGTAGTAATGTAGTACTTTCAGACCATGGCTGACTGCAGGTAACTGAAATCTTGGAAAGTGAAACCATGGATAAGGGGGGACAACTGTAGTATCCCAGGAAGCTGACGTGATTTAGGCTAAACTCATGCCCCTGGATCCACTGGCCTCAGCACAGATTCCTTGCCTAGGGAGAACTAGCTGTGCCACTCACATTTAAGGGATGGTATTTTAATGAACATAAGACTCTTGGGACCCTCACATAATCCTAGAGGAAGCAAGTTGGAGAGACTAAAATAAACTCAATAATAACTAAGAATAAGATTTTCTGCTCTGTTAGATTTAATTAAGTTTTAGAAAAAATAATTTGACATTTCATCTACACTCAAGCTGGTAGATCAAAATTCACACCCATTGTACATTATAGAGTGATTTCTCTGGCATGCGAAGGAAGAAGCACTAGAAACCTCTAAACTAGAAGTAGGCAATCAGTTATGAGGCTTATAGGCTATAGGCTATAACAAATTATAGCCAAAAACCAAACTAAGAATGCCAAAAGTTTAAAATCATGCAGGGACTCTGGGTCTGTAGAGAAATTGATAGATCTGAGAGATGCTTGGAAGATGGAATTGAAATGGAGAGGGGTATCAGTCAGGGTCTAGTCAAGAGATAGAAACCACGAAGTGATTTGAATAGGAAAAGTTTAATATAAAGGACTATTAATTAGTAAAACTGGGGATTAACTGCTAAGAGGTAAAGAGAACTCTAAGGAATATAGGAATAGCAGATATAAGAAGCAGCCACTGCCCCTGGGGATGGGACGGAGCACCCAAGGAAGGGACAAATTTGGAAAAGTTCCTACTCCCAAGGTTGAGATTCAGATCTCAATAGAGAGGGTAGTTCTGTATCCACTGGGTGGTGAAGAAGTTTGCTGAGGTGCTGCAGCCTGAGGCTGGCAAGCAGAAAACCAGCTGGTAGGATGCTGATAAAACTTGCCATAAAGCTGGCCTCTGGGTGCTGGTGAATTTGTTAGGAGGCGCTTTTTAGGGTGTTACCAGACTTGCTGGGAAGCCTTTTCAGCTGACCTCACTGGGAAGCTGGCTGTGGTACCAGTAGAACTCTCTAGGAAGCTGCCTGAGGGGAGGCTGCTGAAACTCTCTGGGGGTGAGCACCACCGTGTGTCCTTCACACCAGACAAGCACCGCAGGAGCAAGCAGAGAGAAAAGAAAACTGGAACCATGGAGACAAGCCCCTTTCTCCTGCAGCGTCCTCCACTTCCCTTCACTGACAAAGCTTACCTTTGGGCTGGTTGGCAAAGGGGAAATATTTACAGGGTCCAGCTCCAGGATCCTAAGCAGGGCAATGAAGTGTGAGTTTAGAGCTCAGAGGCAATAGATTGATAGCTGTCATGGGGTTGGGGGGACCTCTGAGATGATTGCTATGGTCTGAATATTTGTGCCCCTCCCAAATTCATAGGTTGAAATCCAAACCCCCAAGGTGATGGTATTAGGAGGTGGGGATGTTGAGAGGTGATTAGATCATGAGGGCAGAACCCTCATGAATGGGACGGCTATTCAATTAAGGAGGCCTCACAGAGCTCCCTGGCCTCTGTGAAGACACAGCGAGTGGGAACCAAAAAACAAGCCCTCACTGGAAAATGAATCTACTGGCTCCTTGACTGTGGACTCCCTTGCCTACAGAACTGTGAGAAATAAATTTCCAGCTGGGTGTGGTGGCATACACCTGATGTCTTAGCTACTTGAGGGGCTGAGGGAGGAGGATGGCTTGAACTCAGGAGTTCAAGGCTGCAGTGCACAATGATGAGGCTTGTGAATAGCCCCACTGCACTCAGCCTGGGCAATATAGTGAGACTTCTCTCTCTCTCAAAAAAAATTTTTTTTTGTTATTAGCTACCCAGTTTACGGCATTTTTGTTATAGCAGGCCAAATGAACTAAGAAAATGATTTACAGTTTTTTGGCTTGAGTGATTGCACTTATGTCAATGAATAAAGAAGTAATATCATATTGGGGTAGGAATTTGATGGATTCGGGTCAAATTTTTCCAGTCAATAAGATTGCATGTAAAATGAAAAGCGGACATCACTGACAATTGAAACATGATAATACCAATATTTTAGGGGTAGGTAAGAGAATTGTGTGAAAATAACAAAGAAGAAGGAAGATTCTAGGGGGTAAAATTACGAAGAAGTGGCATTATGGAGGCCAATGTAAGAGAAATTTAAAGAAAGAAAGGAATGGCGAATAGTGCCAAATTCTGCAGAGATGCCAAGCAAAAATAAGAACTGAATTGTGTCTATAGGATTTAGGAGCTGGAAGATCTTGCGTAGAACCTTATCACATACAGTACAAATGTTAAAAGTGAATATAGGAGTAAGGGGATTGGACCATGGAGGTTGAACAAGACATTGCTCTAGAGTTTCTTAAGATGAGGAGATGTATAAGATGCTGTGACTATTTGCAGGGGACTTACTTTGGACTTGGACAAAAAGCATGTGGTGCAATTAACTCTAATACAAGGTGTGCCACAGTGAACATTGCATAAAATGACAAATGAAATGTAATTGGATCACAAGGAAGTGAGAGCTTGTCTCAGGCTGAGAGCATCATAAGAGGCTTGATGAAGGAAGATGCATTTAAGCTGGGCTTTGAAGGATGGGCAGAGCTCAGGAGGCAGAGAATACTAAAAGTGAAGACACCAACATGGGAAAGTGCAGGACAGGTGGGAGGATTGGGAAATTTGACCTCTGTGTGATATGTCTAATGGCAAATATTGAGACTACTACTGGAAATGGAGGTACAGAGAGAGGAATTTTTATACGACTGTTGACTATTTAACAAGTACTCTGTGGACAATGGACCCCCAATGAACACCAAGTCGGGACTTGACCAATGCTGTACTCAGTGCGATTAGTGAGATTGCTGGGGACAGTTACATGGAGGACTGATTGGATGAATGATAAACTGAAAACAATTGTACCAAATCAGGGGACTACGGAGGTAGGTAAGGGACTGCCTCAGCCCAGGACCTAAGAGCTTTAATTGGGGAGTAGCTGAGAAGATGGCTCAGAGCAGAAGTGAGGGGATCTGCCAAAGAAGTGACAAGAAATAGCGTTGACATATTGAAATCCAGTGGAGGGGGAAATAGAAAGACACTAGAGCTTAAAGAGATTGGTTTAGATGTGGTGCTGCCATTAGCAGAGATGGAGAAGACCAATACGGGCAGTTTGAGTTGGGAGGAGCTTTAATTCTGGAAAATTTGAGTAATTTTAGATTAGAAAGTTTTGATTCTCATCTCTCCAGTCTTTAACATAGCAGCTACTTAATATATGTGAGTCACAGTGTGGGGCTTTATGAGTGGGCTCTCAACCAGGTCTCAGGACTACCCCTGATATTAGTCTTTTTGTCTTGCAGGCAGGGAAGTGGAGACTTAGAAAAGCCGTTACGTGACAGATGTCCTACAGCCAGTAGGTGGCAGAGCCAGGTTACGAGGCCGGGTTTCTCTGTCTCCAGACCCAGGTTCTTAGCGATTACATAGGACCGTGTTTGTGTACATGTCATCTTCCCTTAATCAACTAACTTGTAATTCCTGGTGACCAGGATGCACGTCTTGCACTGCTTGATAGCCCTCGAATCACCAGGAACAAGACTTTCCCAATTTAAGTATTCAGTTAGAATCTGTTGAATGAATGAATGCTGAAGTCCACTGAATGGTCCCTGAGGGGCTTGGAGAAGTTGAAACTCCCGTATCTACCAAATAAATATGGGCTTGGACTTAAGAAAATACAGCTGCTGAGCTTAGTCGATTTGAGCATGATTCAAATGAGGCCAAGGTCATAGGTATAATTCCCTTGTGGGCCAGTTCTCTTTGCACTATTTTCATGCTCTCAATCTCAAACAGACTTTCTGGTGAATGCAAATACATGCACTGGGTCCCAAGGGAGCCAGGGAAAGAGAGGAGAAAGAATGAATTAGTGCAAATCCATCACCACTGCTGGAAAAACACCTTGAATAATGTTACTTGCTTCTGGTAGGTCGCTAGTGTCATTAATGTTTACACATGAAGAATTGCTCGTAATTATGTTGTGCCCTGCTTGAACTGGTTATATTAAAGTCCAAATTAGGGCACTCACTTTAAATATAAGAGGATTTATTAATTTAAATAAAACATTAAAATTATTTGCTAAAGAGTTTATAAGCAGGAGAAAATACCCTTGATTCACTTAACAATTAATCTGACTTATATATAAGAACACCTTTACTAAATTAAGTGATATATTCCTGAATAGTTTCTTATTCTTTGTGATATAGGAAATTTCCTTTAGGAATAAGAAAGAAAGGGAAAAAAAAACTTTAGCATACAATGTATTGTGGTGGAAAGTTTATGATGCTTTTCAGGACAGATGTTCCTAGGTTTGAATGCTGAGTATACACCTTACTAGTTGTGCAATCTGGGACAACTTACTTAGTCTCTCTGAGCCTTATTTTTTTCACCTATTAGAAGATCCTATGGCCCCTAAGGGGTTGTCCTGAGGCTCTAGAGAAATGATACATGTAAAGCACCTTGCACATAGGTGGTCTTTAAACAAAAAATATTCCCATCCATCTTTCTCAAAACACCTCTGAGTTTATTACTCTGAATTGTAAGTGGTGTGAATAATTAGAGAAATTCGTGAAAAAAATGGCAGCATTTAGAAAATACCCATGTTATCATGTTAGCATCACATATATCTTTGAAGTGGTTGGTAATTTTCCAAGAAATTTTTATTTTAGCTGGTTCGTGTTCTCTGTGTGGGCACTATTTGCTTTAGAAATAAGGAAGTACAATTTCCTGTAATGATCCTGCTTTTCATTTTGGCAAAGGTGAATTTTATTTTTTTCTCATGTAATGTAAATGGTATTGTAATGAAAACTGTATACCCTTTGAGGAACAATAACTCTTCTCAAAGGGGACTTTGGAATACAGAGGCTTTCGTGGCACTAGCTGCTGGAAGAATCATCTTCATGAGTCATCCTACAGTGCAGAGTTTAGCTTCTTCCCTCTCTGCAAGAACAGATTTCAGGATCTGGCATTAGGTGTCTGCAGGGGTCAACTACACTCTTTATGGCACCAATAGTATTCTCCTCAACAAACAGGCAAATTGGCATCTTTGAAAAATCAGATTAGTTACAATCTCCAAAGAAAAACATATTGACTAATGTAAGATACAGTGCTTGCCAAATTAGGCATTTGGAAATGTTCATAGAGAAGAAGGAATCAGCCCACATCAACCTCTGGGTACCCATCTCCCTCTGTTTCCAATATGCTTCCATTCTTGAGCATAGAGCTCTCATTGTACTGAGGCCCTGGGCTCTAAGTGGTATCTATTAATCTCTGTTACTCATATTCTCATTTCTCTGACTGATGTTGCTCTAAGAAAATGTAGCAGAAGAAAGAATAAAAATGTAGTCTGTGAGGGGATGGATGGGGATAAATATATGAAATAGATGGAAGAATCAGAAAAAAAAAATCAAAGTGGAAGCATTAAGATGAAGAATTTATGTAATACAATTTGTCATGAATTGTATTGACCAATAAAGAAAATGAGAAGTTTTGTGGATTAATATTTTAAACTCATACCCTGAATTAGAAGCCAGCAAATCAATGCCAGGAATGAGAAAATGTACTTAGCGTTTAGCAGGAGGGGGAAAAAAAGGAGTGAGCTAGTTAATCAGCTTTAGAACCTACCTTGGTTCCATTTTGCATTCTGATCAAACGGTTTCAAACTAGTTGTCATTTACTTTTAAATTGCTGGTACAGGGAGTTTGCTGTAAATAGAAGTACTAATTGCACAGACTTGAGCCAAGCACACATGCTGCACGCTGTGTATATTTGTCTTGTGCCGTGTAGCTCTGCCAACGAACCTGCTCCTGCTGTTTCCACCCTTTCCTTTCTTGGGCACAGCACACTCATTTACTAACTTTTCTGTGTGTACGTAGGTGTAAATATGTGTGTGTGTGGTGTGTGTGTAGATTCTTATAAATGAATAATAGCATGAACGTTCAAAACAATCCCTTTCCATTTATTACTGGGGCTTTTAATCCCATTTCTCCAAATGGGGAAGCCTACTATGCTAGCCTAATGTGCCACTGATGTCCTCTTGTCATTTTCATTCTTTCACAGATGGCTTTTGTTTCTCTTCAGTTCCATCACTTTCCATAAAAAGTACAAAAGGATTAGCCATTACATTGCTCTGTATTCCCTCCTCTCTCAAGTGGCCTCTTGTCACTGAATGACTGAGTAATAACTGAGAGAACCCTTTATGCTAATTCAATGGAATTGCTGAAAATCCCGGGCTAGTATGTCAGGTCTCAGGTTGGGGCAAGACCGAAAGCTTTGCTGAAACCGAAAAGGGCATAACTACCTAAATCTAACTGCATATGCACTTCTAGGAAATTCTTCGAATGTGAATTTGGTAAATTATGAAAAGAATTGTAAAGAAATGATTATTTTGCCCACACAGAGAACACACAGCATATACCAATTGGCAAGAGATGATGTAGCATTCTTTTCTTATTTTTTTTTAAATCCAGCTTACTAAAAGTATTTTCATAATGCAGACTAATTGCAGCTCATCAAGCATGAGCAAGTGGATGAATCAATTCCAAACCTTGTTTTGACGGTTTTCGGGGAAGGCACCTTTGCCCTCATCCCCCCATCAGGGGGAAAGTTAAACCTACAAAGCCAATGCATTAATTACTATTTCTTTCAAAAATGCTTTATTTTGTTATGGTGTGCAGCATTCATCACCTAGACAACCAGCTCCTTGGGAAGGCTGTGCCAATGGAAGAAAGTCAAGATAAAGCTCAGAAGTCAATATTGGGAGTACAGCATCCAAATCAAATTAGAGAAACACTACTGAGATTGCTAATCATTTGACTTGCCTATTGTGTAGGTTTCAGACACCAGGGAACATGACATTGCAGAGGTTTCTTTTTGTTGTACATATGCATTCCCCTTAAATGAACTGCTTATACATTTACTAGGTCTAGAATTAAGCTCTCTCTGAGTTGTTAATAAACTCAAATGTTTTACACTACCTTCACCATTTAAGTGTATTGTTTTCCTTAGTTAATTCCAGGATCACAGGGAAGACTCCTAACAAATGAATCCTGTCTGGGCACCAAGGAAAAGCTGGGATCAGAAGATACTCTCTTGCTGTTTCTGCTCCCTGGTTGCTATAAGCAGCCTGTTTGCCTGCAACCTCCAGATAGGGGGCAGGAGCATAGCCTTTCCCATTTTATTGGCTACTAATGGGCAGTGAAGGATTCAGCTAGCACTGCTTGCTCACAATTCCTGGGCAATGTGATCCTCTAAGCCTGCAGTCTCCAACCCTAGGCCGCAGACTGGTACTAGTCCATGGCCTGTTAGGAACCAGGCTGCACGGTAGGAGGTGAACAAGAGAAGCTTCATTTCTATTTACAGTTGCTCCCCATCGCTGGCATCATCGCCTGAGCTCCACCTCCTGTCAGATCAGCAGCGGCATTAGATTCTCATAGGAAAACAAACTCTACTGTAAAGTGCACATGTGAAAGATGTAGGTTGCACGCTCCTTATGAGAATCTAATGCCTGATGATCTGAGGTGGAGCTGAGGTGGTGATGCTAGTGCTGGGGAGTGGCTGCAAATACAGATTATCATTAGCAGAGAAGTTTGCACAATAAATGCAATGTGCTTGAATCATCCTGAAACCATCTCCCCACCCTGTCTGTGGAAAAATTGCCTTCCATGAAACCAGTCCCTGGTGCCAAAATGGTTGAACATAGCTGCTCTAAGCCACATGTTTAGGCAAATGCAATACAGCCTTGTACAATTTGCTTGTTTAATTGGGGCTTCTTAGGTAACCCCTTTTCATGTCCCCATCTCCACCCTAAATAAAGATTATCTAAGAGAATCAGAACTCTCCCACCCAAACTTCACAAAAACTTCGAACATGAACTCAGTCACTGGATAGGGAGGGTTTGGGTGGCATCTGTCCTATCAGACACATCACCATTTATTAAGGCCCTTCTTGCCTATGTGTTTAGCTGCACTTGAGATGCCAGCATTTTGATAAATTTGAAGCTGCAAAGGAGAAGGACAGTTTTTTGTTTATATTTAGGGGAATACTATGCTTTGTGAGTCTGAAATCGGAAGTTAACTTGAAAAAAAAATATTTGCCTCCAGCCTTTCACATCTGTGATCAATGTGTGCAGTTTTATCAGGACTGTCATGTCTTAAAGGGTCTTCACAGAGACACTCAGGAGAGGACGTAGGTTTCCCTTCATTTTGCAGAGTTGGTTTGACATGGATGTTCTTAAATGTGCAAACCCAAACTGTGTATAATTGAATGAATTAACAGCCTATACTTTAAAAAGTCAAAGCACTTAATTTTATTCCTTTTTATTCTTTCTTTCAAAGATTATAAATAATATTTTTCTAAATTACCTAGTACGTTTAAATAACCCCTATTTAATATCCTCATTTCGAAGCAGTTCTTCCATTGTCATCCATTAGATTTTTATATATATCTTTTGGTCACCACAGTGTACTAACACATAGAAAATGGAAAATAGTTAAGGTCTTTTCTCTTTGCTCAGCTCCTACCACTTTGGTAGCGTTTAGCACAGTGGACACCCGTCCTCTACTCATTCAACCATTATATTCTCTCTCCTGTGGTCATATACACTCTTCGCTCTTTTGTTATTCTTTGTAAAATCATTTTCCCATCTTCTGTGCTTCCTTAATTGACACACAAGTCCAGAGTGAAGCTGGGGAGTGGAGTGGAAGGTACCCAATGGCCATGGAGCCTTATCAAAGTCCTTTCCATGGTGGAGTGACCATTGCCCAGAACTTTGTGGGAATGGGAATCTGATAACATCAGCTTCCAAAATTGATTGCACAAACTTTATCCCCACGGAAAATCTCACCAGAAACTGGATTGGATTAAATTAAATTGCAGTGAAACA